>MASP02000302.1:0-118434 GCA_001693025.2 Colletotrichum lindemuthianum | reverse complement strand
CTTTAACGTAAGGTATCACTTTACCGGATGTAGGTCTCAATCCTACCTACCTCGCAACATATAACCGTGGATATAATTATCCACAATAACAGGTAATTTGATTACTATTTAAACTAGTTATAAGCCAGTATTAGCATAAATGTTATTATTAGGTATAATTTACAGTTCGAACTATATATAGGTTAAAGAGCTTAGATATCACTATAAATATAAAGTAAAAGTTACCAAATAAAAGCAATTCTTAAGAAGGTAATTATATAGAGATACTATTTATTTTTCAAAGACTTAAAATATTCCTTATTTAAATAAAGTATTTTATAGCTTTTGAAGATTTTCTCTCCTTTAGTAATATTATTTAGAGGTAGATTTCAGATACTTTAGATTTCATTAGGGTATAGAAGAGTTAAATTACTTAGTTAAGAAATATATTATTTTCTTCTTTTATATTAATAACTTTATATATTTCTTTTTCTTAAAAGATATATCTTAAGTAACTAAAGACTATTAATCAAGGGAGAAGCTAATAGCTTGCTTTCTATTGTCACTATTAGTGGATATATTACCCCCTGAAATATAAGCTTACTCCGCCCCCTTACTAACTGCTGCAGCCAGCCTTAAGTTAACCTAAGCTTGAATTTCTTACAGCTATAGTAGCTGGTATACCCACTCTATATTAACTCTTTTAGTAATAAATAACTAATAACTTCTTTTATATTAACCTTAAGTTCTTACGGTCTTACGTTTTTATATTCTTACATCTTCATACTATCTAAATATAATTTAAATATCTTAAGAGATTTAATTACTGTTAGTTTAATTATTAGGGTAATTGCATGCCGTATGTGATTTTGTCGTATAGATGCAAACTAGTGTTCTGGTTATTAGTTATTATTATTACTACGTTATATAGTGTGTAGCGCTATATAAGGCTTTAGATCTATAGTGTAGTAATTACTTACTAATTACTATACTATTTAGCTATAGTTGACGCTGGATGCTAAGTATCTATAGCTAGTAAGCTATAGAGAGTATACTGCTATATATATAGTATTATATATAGTTACTATATACCTAATAGTATAGTATAATTAATATTAGTAACTTTTCTTCTTACTATATACCTTAGTATCTATCTATTTATATAGAAAATAATACTTTTTATAATTTATACCCTTTTGTCTAAATAATATCTAAATACCTATTTATCTATTCTATCTAAGTTATCTATTTCTCTATTTAAATAGTTATATAGTTTAAATTAATAAATCTCTTAAGGATGCAGTTTAGAGTACCTTTTATAAAGATATTAGTAATATTATTACTTCTATTAATTTACTATATCTTATGAAGCTTATAGTATTTATATAACTACCTTAATATTATAATATTAATTATTAAATACTTCTCTTTAGTAATATTAAGCTTTATAAGGTACTTATAAAGTAAGTATAAGTTAGTATATATAATAGTTAGAATTTAAGGAAGCTTTTAGTATTCAAGAATTTTCTTAAGTAATATAACTATAATATAGGTAAAATCTATACTAGCTCCTATAATATAGATTTCCAAAATAAGTAACTTCTAGTAACTTTCTTACTTTAAGTAGATAAATAATATATAAGGTTACTATAGAGATTAAACGGACTATTACTAATTACAGTTTTTTAATTTGAAATTATTATAAATTCCAGTTAAAATAAGAAATTAATATTATTAGCGAAAACGCTATTAACAAAAGTATAAAGATATACCTTAGAGAGATTAAATAGTATAAAGTTAAGGTTTTAGTTTAGATACTCTATTTACCACTTAAGTTATTTATTAAGTATAGTGGTATTATTACTTAAGGGTTATTACTTCTATACTAAATATTAGAGGTTAAATAAAGCTTCCAGTTAGTATATAGAGGTAAGATATATACTATATATATATTATTTAATATATACTTTCTTAAGTATCTTAGATATGGTATATATATTAATAAGGGCTAGCTTTTACCTTTAGTGCTTTTAGCGTAAGTAGAGGTAATTACTATAACGTAATAGAATATCTCTATTAAATATAAGAGGTATAGTCTCTAAAAGTATAAATTTAAGCTTTACTTTAAATAAGGTTTTTTAAGCTTCTTATCTTTTTATCAAGAAAATATTATATTAGAGAGGCTAAGGATATTATTAAAGGCTAAAGGTATTATTTTAAGTGTGTGAAATAAGGAGATATGGGTTATATATTAAAGTTTCCATTTATAACTATTTCTCATAGTATATAAAGTAAGTTATCTACCAGTAGGTTTCAGTTTTAGCGAAATTATAAAGTAGCCTAATAATAATTATTATAAAGTTTAGAGGATACTACCCTTTAAGATATAAAAGTAGTTTAGCTATAATATACCTTATAAGCTTTATTTTAGCTTAAATATAAGCTTAAGTAATATTATAAAGCTATATTATTATATCTTTATACTTAAGGAAAGTTAAAACTATAGCTAAAATTAACTATTAGCTACTTTACTAAATTATTAGTAATTATATTAAAATCTTAAATGTACTATAGTCTCTAAAGCCTTAAATTATAAATTTTAACTTCTTACATACCTTATTAGTATTCTTATCTTTAATTTTATTAATAATATGAAACTTAAAGTATTTATAGTTCTTATAGAGAATAGGGTTATATTAAATAAGTTTTATAATACTGTTACTAATTATACCTCTAACCTTCTATTTAATTAACTTTTTAAATAGTAAGCTAAATATTATAATTATATCTTTTATATAGAGGGTAAGTAAGAATACTAAATCTCATTACTTCTTAGCTATAAAGTATATTATAAAATAAGGTTTTCAGCTAAACTTTAGAGATAGTAAACTAACTATATATCTATAAGTTATAAAACTTAGAGGTGTTAGCTTAATTTAAGGTATTTAAGGTTAAGATAGTAGATTACTAACTACTTAAGGAGGGAGGATATAATTATCTCTTAAGATAAAGGTAATATAAGGTATTAACTATATATTTAGAATCTTAGAGATAGTTACAGATAGAATTAGAGTAGTTATATAGAATTATAGGTCTCTATTTACTATTAGGTTACTTAGAGATTCTTAGTTTAGCTGAAGGTTAATATATTTGGTTACTTTTGCTCTGTACCTGTGGTGGTACCTAAGCTCTTCACCCTATATGTGGTTCTAACTGTAAAATTTACCCGGCAACAGCATTCGTGCCAATGCTGGGAAGGTTAATATATAAAGCTATAAGTATTAACTTTTATAAAGCTATAGCTTTAGCTATACTATTATTAATTTCTTATTTATTATCTTTAAAGTATTATTTTATAGCTATTAATTAAAACTCTTAAGAACTATAAAGTAACTTAAGAATATAAGTTTTACTATAGGTAGTAATAAGAAAGTATAGCTCTTACTAGCTTTTTTTCTCTGACTATATATATATAAGAGTCTGGAGTAAAAAGGTTATAACGTGAGAGATATTAAGGTTATTATATATTACTAAAGTAGTATTAATAGTATATTTAGTATACTTATAGTAAACCTCCTCTATAGCTTTATATATAGCTTAAGCTTAGGTAATAATATCTAGAGAGGAAGCTAAATCTTCCGTAAGGTGTAAGTATACTCTAAATATAAGTAGCGTAAGTATAAGGTTATTTAGGCTAGCAGTATTATTAATTACTTTATATACTACCTGAAGGAATACCTCTTAAGTAATATTAGGAAGCTCTTTATAGTAAATCTTATATATATAGCGGAGAAGTATATAGTAACGCTCTATTTTACTAACATTATTATATATCTTAATAAATATAATATAAACTATTAATTCTATAGTTTTTACCTTTAATTTAAAATCTTTAGATTAAAAGGTTATATCTATATTAGTAGTAATAAAATTGGGAAGGCTTTAGTATATATTAATTTAATATATTTTGAGAGCCTTCTATATTATCTTTACTAATAGGTTAAGCAAATATTAAGTAGTATTAAATATTATAGTAATATGAATAATATGGAGTATATTGCAGTTATTAATATAGATAATATTAATAATAACTTTAAAGTTAAAGTTAATATTATTCTGAATAGTAAATTAGAAGTATAAGGAAGCTACACTATATATTTAATAGTAGTAGTAATACCTCTCGAAAGCCTTAAGAGTATACTATTTAACTAAGTATTCTACCTTATTAAGGATATTATAGAGGTATATTATAGCTGAATATCTAAAGTGGCAGTAGAGTCTCTATATCTCTATCTCTATAAGGTATATAGAGGTAATTATTTTCTCCTTATAAAGAAGTATTTATAGATACCTCTATTTTTAAATAATAGGTATAATCTTTTTACCCTAGTGAAGCTTATTGTGGATATTATTAAATTTGGTTACTTTTGCTCTATACCTGTAGTGGTACCTAAGCTCTTCACCCTATATATGGTTCTAACTGTAAAATTTACCCGGCAACAGCATTCGTGCTAATACTACCTTCAGTAGCTATTGAATAATAATAGTAATTATATACAGAGTTTACTTTTTTATAAGGTACCAGTAGTATTTGAGCTTAGGCTACTGAACTAAGTGCTAGTGTAGCTACATCACTTTATATACTGTAATACACTGTAATTTAGTGTAGCCACAATATTCTTTATATTATTACTATAGTCATGTAAGTACTAAAATACTAGTGTAGTTACAGTATTTTAAACACTGTAACGCACTCTAAACTAGCGTAGCTATAGCGCTCTGTATACTGTAACTATAATGCTTCTAATACCTTAGCTGCAGTCGCCTAAACGCTAAAATAACTAGAATTACCCTTCAATAAAGAACCCTCTATATCTCTATAAATAATAAATATATCATCAATCTTACTACTATTTGAATCACGCTTTCGTTTTCTATATAACTTATATCTTTCTACATATTCTCCATAAGTCTTTATGTTACGAAAACTACTTTTTTTATATTACGTTACTTCTGATTTCACGGTTAGTAATAGTAATAACTTAACTGTAGATTTACCAATATATCTATCAGTTTTAATGATAACTAGTTTGAATAGTAATTTAATTGCCTATTATTATAGATAATTATATCTCTAGATTCTAAAACTTAACGTTATAGTAGCAGAAAGTCCTATAATAATATTTTATATACTAAGAATATTAACAAGACCAAAACTTAATATCTATAGCTAAACGTAACTACTAAGATCATAAAATAAAGCACTTTTATAAATCTTTTTGAAACAAAATATAATAGAAAGCTAAAAGCTACATATTCTATAGTTTTTTATTTTTCTATTCTAAACAGTTCTTGATGCTATCTTCATAATAAAATTGAAGCTTCTCTTGAAGTTATATAGCTATTTATAACTAGAAGAATATGATAATAGATACTAAATATTTTAATATAATCTCTATAACTAAGATTATTTTTATCTTCTAAAACTCTTGAATTATATCATAAATATTAATATTAGTAAATAGACCACTTTATTATATCTTTAAGAGGTTTATAAGGATTCTTAACCCTACGACCTTCGTGGTTACTTTCAGCTATATTATTACTATAAGGTATTTCTCTACTGTAGGGTTAAACATTATAACCAGAGGTCTAATTATCTATAATAATAGGTAGTTTTATCACTATTTAAACCAGTTATAAGTTAGTATTAGTATAAATGCTATTACTAGATATATTATATAGTTAGAATTACATATACAGTAAAGACCTTAGATACTATTATAGGTATAAAATAAAGTAACTAAATTCAAAAATTGAGTCTAGATATTAAAAAAGAATTATCTAGCTATTTTATGATTGACTATATCAAGCTAATAATTTCAGAGACTTTGCTATTAATTAGATAATATCCTAGTGTTAATACAATATATTTATTACTAAATTATTTCAAGTATTATATTACTATAATTACTAGATGTTTCGATATTATATAACTATACTAAGAGTATCTATATTTATATTAGTATTTCGTTACTTCTACTTTATATATGTGGTGGTATCTAAGCTCTTTACTTAATATATAATTCTTACTATATAATAAATTCGGCAATAGCATTTATGCTAATACTATCTTATAACTGGTTTAAATACCAAGGAAATTATCTATTATTATAGATACTTATACGTCCGGTTATAATATTTAACCTTATAGTGGAGAAAGATCTTAAAGTAATAATCTATATAATAGAAATCTTAATAAGGCTAAAGTTTAATATATATAGCTGGAAGTAACTACTAAGGTTATAGAATTAAGTATCTTTATAAATCTCTTAAAGATAAAATGAATTAAAAGGCTTAAAGCTAAATATTCTATAATTTATCACTTTTCCGTATCTATATAATATAATTGAAATTCCCTCGAAATTTATATAGCTCCCTGCAACTAAAGAAGTATAGAATTAATGAAAGAATATTTAGCTATAATTACGATAATTAAGGCTATTAGTTTATTAAACTAAACCTTATTGAAATTACTCTAAAGACTATGATTAACAGGTAGCCTATAGATATTAAAAAGAAAATTATATAGCTATTCTATAATCTGCTATATTAAGCTAACTATTTTGGAGATTAGTTATTCATTAGACAATACCTTAATATTAATATATTATGATAGTATTATTTATTAGATACCTTACAGTATTATAGTAATATAATTATAGAAGTTTTAAAGGCTATCTAGTTATATTAAAAGTGTCTATATTTATATAAGTATTATCTATATATTAGCTATACTTAATATATTAAGATTATTTACTAATCAAAGTAGGTTAAGTTTCACTATACTTATATAAAGCCTATAAGCTAATTTTCTTTTTAAATAGTAGAGAAGTTTTATATTTAAGATATTAAGTTTCATCTTAGAGGTAAATAGAATATAGTAAGAATATTAAACTTACGGATATTAAGGTTATAATAAGTATTTCAATAAAGTAGATATAGGTAGCAGTAATTAAACTTCTTAAGATATTTAAATTATATATAGTATATAGATATAATAATACAAGAATATAACGTTAATGCGGAAGAAGTTATTAGTTATTTATTATCTGCAGAAAGTTTAATTTGGGGTAAGTATACTAGCTGCTGTAGCTGTAAGAACTTTTAGTCCAAATTAACTTAAGGTTAGCTATAGTAGTTAGTGGGAGGTTGGAAGGGCTGAAGTTCTATTTCAGGAGGTAATATATCCACTAAAGGTTATAATAGAAAGTAAGCTATTAGCCCCTTCCATTTATATTAGTATAGCTTATATATTGGCTATATTTAATTAATATATCAGGATTATTTAGTACTGAGAGTAAGCTAAAATCTACTATATTTATATAGAAATTATATATTAGTGTATATTAATAGTAGAGGTTGTTAATATAATAGTAGAAAACGTTTATATTAGGAGTGTGAAATGATATTTTACTAGTAAGTAGAATATAATTTAGAGAATAATAAGATTATAGATATAGTTATATTAAAAGTCTCTAATTTATCTAAATTATATCTTACGGGGTTTTGTTTTAGGTAGTTATATTTGATAGTTAGCTTTTACCTTATAAACCTTATAGATAAGCTAAAGCTGAGAAAGTATTTAAATAGAGAGAACTTTAGGTAGTAAGTATAGCTAGTTAATATAATAGCTGATAAATAGAGAAGATATATATTATAAAGAAAAAATATTAGTTTATCTATAATAGTTACTTTTTAAGAATTATAATTATTATTTTATAACTAAAGCTAGCTAGTAGCTTTTATTACTAGCTATTAATAGTTACTAGTTATTAATAGCTAATAGTAGAAGCTTCTAGTTCGTAGCAGTTACTATACTTAGTTTTATAACTAGAAAGTATATTATAACTACTAGTTACAGTTACCTATTTTAGGATTTAAACCTACTATACATACTAAAATAGTAAGAACTAGCTAGATATTAAAGTACTATACTAAATAGAAATTAGGATTATAGATATTGAGATTATAATAAGTATTTAAATAAAGTAGAGTTAGTAGTATTTAAGTCTCTTAAGAAATTTAAATTATATATAATATATATGCTGGGGATATAGAGTCAATATAGAAGGAGTTATTAGTTATTTACTATTAAAAAAAAAGACGCTAGCAGCTTACTCTCTATTATAACTATTAGTAGATATATTACCCCCTGAAGTATAACTTCAGTTTTTCTACCTCTACTAACTACTATAGGTAGCTTTATATTAATATAGTGTTAAACTTCTTATAGTTATAGCTATTATATCTCCCTTATATTAATCTTTTTATAAATAATAATTAGCTAATGACTTCTTCTATATTAACTTTATACTTTTTTCCTATATATCTATATTTTTGTAAGGGTGTGGCTAAAGGTCTAGGTAAGGGAAAAGAAAGCAGTAAAAGGTAGATCTCCGTAGGTTATAAGATTTCAACTTAGTAGGCTAACTGGTGGTGGCTATAAGATAGCTTTTATTTTATAGAGGTCTGGTGGCCCTATAGTGGCCCTAGATCTCTATTAGTTACGTAATAATTCTAGCTATTCCGGCTTTATATAGGCTATGGGGGACTATATCCTTACAATTATCCCCCCCCTTCAGAGGCCTCGGCCCCCAAGCCCTGTAAATGCCATATAGCTGCGTTTTTTGATATATGACTTCGCCGAGTGGTTGCCGATAGTTTCAAGAATTAAATAAATGAAATAACAGATAAATAATAGTTGAAATAATAATTGACATAATAGTTGAAATAAAAGTTGAAATAAAAGTTGAAATAATAGTTAAAGTAACAGTTAAAATAGTTGAAATAGTTAAAATAGTTTATTCTATAGCTAATTAGATTATAAGGCTTCTAATAGCAGATTAGACTATTTAGGGTAAGAATTAATTCTTTAGATACTACTAAGGTATCTAACTTCTTTCTATTATACTGGAGGCTTTATAAAGCCTCTCTCACAGTAGAATATTGGTATATATACTAATAATGTAACTTTTTAGGTAGAAAAACTAAGGTATTTAACCTCTTTCTATTATACTGAAGGCTATAAGAGATCTTTCTGATAGTAGGATACTGGTATATATACTGATAATATTAGAAGGGCCCCCTTAGAATATCTTTAATATATCCTTAGTAACACCCTTAGTATAGTATATATACTAATATTTTTCTTACTAAACCTCAGATACTGCAAATATCTATATATTCTTAGTAAGAAGAAGGTCCCTATATAAGTTCTTAAGGTCTCTTAATATACTTTAGTGAGGATTCCCTCAGGTTACCCTTTGTATATTCCTAGTAATATCCTTGAAGTTATAAAACCTTACTGAATATCCTCCTTAACTATATTTTATATAGATCCTATTATAGTAGCAAGTAGCTATAGTATAGCCTAACTTGCCGTATATTTTATATATAGATATAGGTTCCTTAAGATAAGGTTACTTTAATATTAAGCTATTAGTAATATTATAGCCAGTAGCCTTTTTAGTAGTAGCTTTCTTATTAATACGACTGGAGGCTTTATAAAGCTATGATATCTTCCAGAGGTATTTAGCTACTAGGGCTATAGCCTTAGGCTACCAATTATTAAACTTTTAATATTATAGATACCTCTATATTTTAACCTTAAGGTAGTAGAAGAAGGTAAATATATAAGATCTAGAAGCCTCTAACCTAAAAATCCCCAGGAATCTATAAATTACTAACTATTTAGTATAGGACTTCAGTGGAAACTAACCCTTTTATTACAGAATATAAAGTATACTATATAGTTATAACTTCTATAAGATAAGGTTAGTTAATAAATAGTAAGTAAATACTGCAAAGATAGCCTATAAATAATCTAGGAAGATATAACGGTAGTTACACTATAAGGTCTAAAGGATATATAATTACTTTATTATAGTTTACCAAATATTCTAAACTTTAAAGGCTATAGGCTATAATATATAGCTATCTGAAATTACTATCAGCTAATTCTTGATTTTATATAGTATAATATCCTTATAAAGTAAACTATATAAATAACTAGGGAATCTTAAATAATCTTAATATTTATAGGCTACAGATAGCATAAGTAACAGCAATAATAGTATTAAACTTACTATAGAAATACCACTGGAAAGCCACTCTATTATAAGCATCATAAAGAATAAATATTATTTAAGAAGGTATATAAGCATTATTATAGTTACTATAATATTACTTAAGTTACTAGCAGCTATATTACTTAAGTTGCTGTTAGCTACTTATATTAACTTAGCCAGTATAGAGGTTACTATATACTTACCGATTACTTTAGAGGCTATATTTTCGGAAGGTATATTTTCAGAGGCTATATTTTCGGAGGCTGTAATTCAGGATATTATTATTCTTAATACAGTTACTAAGTTGTTAGTAGGCGTTCGTTAGAATAAAGTTATTACTGAAATTGCAGTTTTACCTCCTTGGAGAGATAGAAGTTAAAAAATTATAAGAATATAACTAAAGGTTTAGGTAAGGAAAGGAAAAGTAGCAAAAGGTAGATCTCTGTAGGTTATAAGATTTCAACTTAGTAGGCTAACTAGCGGTGGCCGTAAGAGGGCTTTTATTCTATAGAGGTCTGGTAGCTTTATAGTGGCCCTAGGCCTCCATTAATCACGTGATAATTCTAGCTATTCCGGCTTTATACAGGCTATGGGAAACTATATCCTTATAATTCTTATATCTTTATACTATCTATATATAATTAAATATCTTAAGAGATTTAATTACTACTTACTATAGCTACTCTATCTAAATAGTTAAATAATCTTAATATTTATAGCCTTAGTATCCTGCAGACTATATTCTATCTATTTGTAAGATATAACTTTATGTTTCTAATATAAACAGTCTCTACTACTATTATAAGCTAATATACAAGATTCATATAAGTATAATAAAGCTTAAATTGCTTTTATTAGTAAATAATCTTAATATACTATATATAGCTAATATAATAAATAGTATTTATATAAATATAGATACTTTTAATATAGCTAGATAAGTTTTAGAACCTCTATTATCATAATATTATAATATTATAGAACATTTAGTAATTAATATTACCATAATATGTTAATATTAGAATGCTATTTTATAAATTACAAATTACTAAAATAAGTAGCTTAATATAGTAGATTATGGAATACCTAGATAGGTTTCCTTTAAATATCTATAAGCTACTGATTAAATATAATTTATAGAATAATATTATTGAACCCTAATTTAATAAACTAATACTTTTGGGGAAAGTAATTATAGTTAGATATCTTTTAACTTATTCTATACTTTCTTTTAATTTTATATAGTTATATAGAATTGAAAAAAGCTTCAATTGTATTAAAGAAATATAGAAAGATAATAAATTATAGAATACTTAGCTTCTAGAAGCTTTCTATTTCATTTTAGCTTCAAGAAATTCATAAAAAGTCCTGATTTTATAACTATAGTAATTACCTTCAGCTATATATATTAAGCTTTAGGTTTACTAAAATTCTTACTATATAGAGTATTATTATAAGGTCTTTCTTTACTATAAAGTTAAATACTATAACTAGAGGTATAATTATCTAAAATAATAGGTAACGTTACTACTATTTAAGTTAGTTATAATCTAGTATTAGTATATATACTATTACTAAGTATATTATATAGATAGAACTATATATAAGGTAAAGAGCTTCGATACCACTATAGATATAGAATAAAAATAACTAAACTATTTACTAGAAGAATTAATATAGAGTATATATACTACCTATATATATACGAGGTTTAGATTTTAATTAATTTAAGGTTAGCTATAATAGTTAGTAGAGGTAAGAAGGCTGAAGTTATACTTCAGGAGGTAATATATCTACTAATAGTTATAATAGAGAGTAAGCTATTAGCCTTTCCCTAAATAAACTTTCAAAAAGAAATATTTATTTTTACTTGGTATTTTTACCTTATATCTATAGTAGTATTTAAGTTCCTTATTCTATATATAATTCTACCTAAATTATATACCTTAGAATAGTATTATTTATAGTATGGAAGGGCCTAATAGCTTGCTCTCTATTGCGACTATTAGTAAACATATTACCCCCTAAAGTATAACTTTAGCTTTTTTACCCCCCTACTAACTGCTACAGCCAACCCTAAGTTAATTTAAACCTAAATCTCTTGCAGCTATAGTAACTAGTATATTTACTTTATATTGATCTTTTAAATAATAAATAACTAATAATTTCCTCTATATTGATCTTATATCCTTATATCCTTATATCCTTATATCCTTATATCCTTATATCCTTATATCCTTATATCCTTATATCCTTATATCCTTACATCCTTATATCCTTATATCCTTATATCCTTATATCCTTATATCCTTATATCCTTACACTATATATAATTTGAATATGTTAAGAAATTTAAATACTGCTAATTATAGCTACTTTATTCAAATACTTATCATAACCTTAATATTCGTAACTTCAATATTCTTACTATATTTTATTTACCTTTAAGATAAAACTTAATATATCTGACATAAACGTTCTCTGCTATTAATATAAGCTCACTTATAAGCTTTATATAGGTATAGTGGAACTCACGCTACTTTTATTAGTAAATAATCTTGATATATTAATTAAGTGTAGCTAATATATAAATAATATTTATATAAATACAGATATTTCTAATATAGCTGGATAATCTTTAAAAGCTCTATAATAACGTTACTGTAATATTATAAGGTTTTAGTAATTAATATTATTATAATATATTAATATTAAAATATTATCTAATTAATAACTAATCTCTAAAATAGTTAGCTGAATATAATAGATTATAGAATAGCTATATAATTTTCTTTTTAATATTTATAGATTACTTGTTAATTATAGTCTTTAGACTAATTTCAATAAGGTTTAGTTTGATAAACTAATTGCCTTAATTATAGTAATTATAGCTAAATATATTTTGATTAATTTCTTACTTGTTAAGTTGCAGGTAGCTATATAAATTTCAAGGGGAGTTTAATTTTATTTTAAGAACATAATATAGAAAAATAATAAATTATAGAATATTTAGCTTTTAGCTTTTCATTTTATTCTTTTTTTAAGACGTTTATAAAGATTCTTAACCCTATAATATTAATAGTTACTTTTAGCTATATACATTGAGCTTTAGCCTGACTGAGGCTTTCGCTATATAAATTAATACTATAAGGTTTTCCTCCACTATAGAATTAAATATTATTACTGGGGGTATGATTATCTATAATAGTAGGTAATTATATTACTATTTAAACTAGTTATAAGCTACTATTAGTATTAATGCTTTTGCCAGATATATTATACAGTTAGAACCAGATATAGGGTAAAAAGCTCAAATACCACTATAGGTATAAAGCTAAAGTAACCAAATTGTTCATAATACTAAGTTAAACCCAGTTTAAATAGTAAAAGGTTATCTATTATTACTAATAATTATTATTCACAACAATAGGTAATTCTATTACTATTTAAACTAGTTATAACTTATAAGCCAGTATTAGTATAAATACTGTTATTAGGTATAATCTACAGTTAGAACTATATATAGGGTAAAGAGCGTAAATACCAATATACATACAGAGCAAAAGTAACCAAATTATCTCATTAATATATACTTTCTGAAATAATTTACTTAATATTATAAACTATAGAATAGCTAGATAGTACTATTCTGAATATTTAGATCATACTTATTAATCTTAATACTTATAATATTACTTAAGAGTTTTAGAAGATATTAATGTCTCTAGTTATCGGAGTTACATAGAAATATTAAGAATCTTCTATTATAATTATCTTATTATAAGTAGTTATATAGATTTAAGGTGAATCTGGGTTTAATTATAAAGAATATAGAGGAATAATAGATTACAGAATACTTAGCATTTATAAGTAGTTTATTATATTTTCTTTCTTAGAGATTCATAAATATTCTTTATCTTATAATATTCATTATTACGTTTAGCTACTATAAACTATAACTATAATGTATTCTACTAATATAGAATTAAGTATTAGAACTAAACGTATAATTATTTATAATACTAGGGTTTCTTTATTATTATCTAAATTAGGTATAAGCTAGTATCAGTGTAAATATTACTACTAGGTATAATGTATAGTTAGAACTATATATAACGTAAAAAGCTTAAATACTACTATAAAAATAAGTAAAGGTAACTTAATAAATAATACCTTTTATATTAACTTTATACTCTAGGTGCAATCATCTGAAATAATAGGTAATTATATTACTCTTTAAACTAATTATATGCTAGTATTAGTATAAATACTGCTACTAGATAGTAGATATAATATGTAGTAGAACTATATAGAGAGTAAAGAGCTTAAATACCTAACTATAAGTATAGAGTAAAAGTAACTAAATAACTTTATATCACTACACTTTAATATTCTTATAGTTTTATACTATATAGAACTTCAATACCTAAAGAGATTAAATTTTCACGAACTATGATTACTCTATTTTAATATTTAGTATAACTATAATATTTATAGTTTTAATATTATGTAGGCTATATTCTTCCTACGTCTAAGATAAAAGTTTTTATTTCTAATATAAACTGTCTTTACTGCTTATAGTAACAAATTTATAAGCTTTATATAAGTATAGTGGAGTTCAGTCTACTTTTATTAGTAGATAAGCTTAATATATTAAGTATAGCTAATATATAAATAACACTACTACAAATATGGATACTTCTAATATAGCTATATAGTTTTTAAAAGCTTTATGATTACATTATTATAATATAATAACGTATTTAGTAACTCATATTACTATAGTTTGCTAATATTAAGATATTATTTAATTAATATCTAGTCTCTAAACTTACTTACTTAGTATAGTAGTTTACATAGTAACTAAATAAACGTCTTACAGATATTTATAAGCTTTTTTTTAATTATAGTGATACAAATAATCTTATGAAACTCTAATTTAATTAACTATAATCTTAGTAATAATAGTTTAAACTTAATATTTCTATACTTACTCTATATGTATTAAGCTATTAATAACTATATAAATACAGAGAGAATTTAAATTTTATTACAATTTAGTTAGTTTTACTACATATATCAATCTCATATTTTCTTATATTAAGTATTACTTAAATTTCATTCATAAGATTGATATTTTATTATTATTAATATATATCTTAATTTATATAATAATTATACTTACTAATATCTAGAAAGCAGTCTTTAAAAACATCGAGATTAGTGTGTCTTTAGTGAGATTTAGGCAATTGACTGTTTTTCATATCCCCCCACTGTATGTGGAACAAGGGTGATATATCTAAAAGTAATACCCTGGGACCAGAATTTTCGACGCAGGATAAGCCAGCTGGTGGCAACCCAACTGGAGCACAGCTTACCGTTTAACCCGCCAAACCCAATTCGTTACCAAAAGGGCACCAAAGTTGATGGCGTCTCATTCCCATCCCCGCCAGCACTATTTCGGGGCGTGCTGGAACACAGTGCTCTGTGCCGGAGCACAGGTTATAACGAGGCTAAGAGTAAGACGCTACAACCAAGAAACAACCTGTAGTAAGACTTTAACTAGGTTCTTTCACAGTAGAATGATACGCAACATGATCAAGTGAAGCAATGTCGGCCGAACAGGGCTATCTTATACCAATGCTCAGTACAGAGAGCTCTAGCCTGTAGCAACCGTTGCCTGCAGCATCGATGCTAGAATCCAGAGACGGTCATACCACTCAACTACAGTATGCCGTTCCCATGTATGAATATGCACCAGTCTTAGTTGCAGGAGCAAACCGAAGTCACCACCAACGCCGTGGTTTTGCCATCAACATGTACCCCGCAGGCCACTATTCATCCCATAGATGGAATCTCACAATGCCGGCATCGAACTCATAGTTGCAAAGGACAGTGGAGGATACATACTCGGCAGAGCGGAGTTTGCAGTCTGTTAACACGCTGGGTAGTCGCAAGGGCAAAAATCACTCATCTGCGGAGCTGGGACTCAAGAGACTGAGATTTGTGACGCTTGTAGATTGGAACAAAACTAGGCTCGTGTTCATCCTGTCGAATGTACTTATAAAAATCACCATCCAACCAACGACAGACGTATTGGCGAAAAGATTTAGCCTTGGAGTGTACGCCGTGCTCCTTTCATGTACGGGAGGTCACTTTGCACGAGAAATGCATCGCTTCAGCCGAGACCGCGGCCACGAATACGGTGAGCGCAATGCTCCAGTCCAATTCCTTCAAGTGAACGAAACAAGAGCCAGGAGACTATGAAGGTACAAACAACCAGGCTTGTTGGAACTGGAACATACGTGTCCCTCCTCGCATATGGTAACGGCACAATGTGCGATCTGATCAAAGGATGTCCGTTCAAACCAGTGAACATAGACATGGCGCCAAGGACAACATCCGCATCTCCAACCATAGCTTATGAGAACTCGAGAAGGGTAACCCTTGGAAAAAATACCAAAACAGAACAGGCACATGCGAATACGTAGTGACGTGAAGTTATCCCTACACGACGCAAGGTCAAGTCTGCTGGCCACACTACCTTGCCGTGCACATCACGAACCCTAGGTACCCACACATGTCCCATCGAGTTCGGGATCAACAAGCCACAGATGGCGCGCAGCTAAGCAAAACAGCTCTCCACTGGCTATGGCATACCATGCCCCCACTGATTACACGTGGATCGACGAATAGCTAACGCAGCAACATATGCACACTTTGTGATCTCATGTCACTACAACGCTGCACGTTTGCCATGGTGGCCGTTTCTAAACATATTAATACTTGCCTCCATTAACGACGCTAGTTGGTTGGCCAAAGCCAGGCGTCACGCAGACCCAAAATGGCTGCCACCTCATGGCTTAAGCCCACGGAAACGTCTAGATCGATAACACGACGGAGAAAAATTCCAAGCGCTCGAATCGTGCCTCGGCAAGGGATCAATTACATCAGAAGCTGATCAAACCATTCGTGCAATTCCCCGTTTCCCGTATGGTACAGTAGAACACCCAAAACCAGCCAAACCCATAGTCATTCGTGCCAGAACACTTCACTCCCAAAGCCCGTGTGGCGCTGCATCGTCAGGAAGCACGACTGGCCAAGAATAAATCATAACAGACATGCAAAAAAGGCCCCAAAACAGAAAACTAGCCACCAAAACCGTACAGGGTGCGGCCTTGGCGCTTCAGCGCGTAGACGACGTCGAGGGACGTAACAGTCTTACGCTTAGCGTGCTCAGTATAGGTGACAGCATCTCGGATGACACCCTCGAGGAAGGACTTCAGAACGCCGCGGGTTTCCTCGTAGATCACTACAAGAATGATAGGTTAGTTCACTATCTGCACCATTTTACGATAGGCAGGCAGAAACTCACTGGCAGAAATACGCTTGACACCGCCACGACGAGCGAGGCGACGGATAGCGGGTTTAGTGATGCCCTGAATGTTATCACGCAGAATCTTGCGGTGACGCTTGGCGCCGCCCTTGCCAAGGCCCTTGCCACCCTTTCCGCCTAATGTCGAGTTAGAAAAGTCGAACACGTCGATGCGGACCGCCTCGATAAGCGTAGCGAAGCTGGAAAGTACTTACGTCCAGTCATGTTGGGAGAGTTGCAACCGAGTAGAAAGTTTCTAAAGGGCTCGGATATTGCCGCAAACCGTGTTTGTTCAAGTACGTAAACGTAGTGGCAGGTACAATGGCGTAGGGCTCGGCTTATGGGGTTCGGGGAGTGGTTGTACTGGCAGATGAGGGATGCCAATTTATATGAGCAAGGCTAGGTCCGATGAGACTTGGGATCAGCCAAAGGAAAAGCGGAGACGTTGCGTGTCAACGCGACGCGACACATGGCGGGGAAAAACACGCAGGAATAGGAAAGGCACGGAATACGGGGTACAGACATTTCTACCTATTTGACTTTTCTCTGTTAGGTAAGGTATGCGCAGAAGGTCCAAATGGGCCGAAGACGTAGAAAGCACCGCTCTGATTGGTACCTAGCTGCGCTGCGGATTATGGGTTTCCAGCATATGTGCAGCATAATATATCACCAGGCACGCGGGCCGCATGTTGCTACTTCCATGGTCACTCAAGTGTTGTGTGCAGGCGCATGGCACTTATTTTACTGTTGTCTGCGATGGACGCTCCTGCCGTGCTCTGCAAGCATTCAACAGAAGCAGCAGCGTCGCGGTCTGAACTGTTTCATGGCAACGACCCGACATGTAACCTGCCTGATCTGGCATGTGTCCTTGGTGCCTGGCGTTGTAGAAAGTGTTGAATTTTTTAATTGGTCCCATTGGGTGCGAGGCAGAGGAAGGCAATGTCAATGAAGCCCATCAATACCTTGACTACCTACGAGCAAATATGATAGCATGCACTTGTCCACATATGGGTTCATTGGCAGTTGGCTGTCTTGTCAAATGGCGTGCCTGTGTACGTCTCATCGTTATGCTTGGTTAGGTATGCTGTTGCAATTAGAAGTATCGGGGTGAATACGAAGTGACATTTGACCTGCGTCCCTTACAGGAACATCTTCTGACAGATAGAAAAGGTCATTATCTCCTACCTATCAAAAGACTAGGCACACTTCTAGGCCGAAAAAGTGTCGCTATACTTCTTAACGGGTTTGGGCGAAGCCACCAGTTATTTGACCCAGCATTATGCCTACCTAGGCGGTTTACTCCGTGCTGTGCTTGCGCAATGATTAGAGATGCCACCTTACATACCAGGTTTTAAGACAGTTCGTCCTCTTGCGGATCGAGACGCGGTCATTAGCGACGCGGCAGATATATCATACCTACCTACCTCAAGTAGGCAAGTGATGCTGTGAGGGGTTGCATCGCAGCAGCCTGCCCCAGCTACCTGCGTAGTACTTGCAACATCAAAGAGGATGCGCATGGGTACTAAGCACCTGAAGACAAAGGACTACCAATACAGGCACAGAGCCTTTGCATCGCCATCAACAAGCATTTTCCCCATCGGCCATGAGCGAAGGAAGAGGGGCTTCATCGAGTTTCCTTACTGGTGTGTTGAGTACCAATGAAGCCACGAGGGACTACGGACAAAAATCGGCTCAGCGGCCATAGGTTTGAACCCACTGTTCCGGCAAGTACGTCCATGTCGCACCTTCGACAAGTGGAGCTTGCGAAAGATGGTGGGCACCGTGTGCCGGATGTTGGCAGATTTCAAGCCAATCAAAAATCGGCGCTGTGTGTTAGCAACAAAGCGCAAAATACGACCACTGGTGCGTGCAAAAGTAAAGAGCAATTGCACCTGCAAAAAACAGCTTTTTCGACACTTCCCGCACAGGCCACCTACTTCGTGTCGTGGTACACAATCACTCCCCTCCGCAGGCAACCTAGTCCCCTTCCTATTTAATTCCCTCCGCCCTCCACCCACTCAAGTAATCTCTCCTCCATCATCCACCCGCAACACACCGCCTTCCATCAAACAACAGTCATCAACGAAACATTTGTCAACGCAGCCAAAACACCAGAACATCCCAAGAAATCACTCCAACCCCTACTTCACGTTATCACAATGGCTCGTACTAAGCAGAGTACGTTCACTCTTCCTCTTCCACATTCGCCACTCATCAACACCTCCCGTTCTGCTTATACCTAGTATGCTAACCGCTTCTTGCAGCTGCCCGTAAGTCCACTGGTGGCAAGGCCCCTCGCAAGCAGCTCGCTTCCAAGGCCGCCCGCAAGAGCGCCCCCTCTACCGGAGGTGTCAAGAAGCCCCACCGCTACAAGCCTGGTACCGTCGCTCTTCGTGAGATTCGTCGTTACCAGAAGTCCACCGAGCTTCTAATCCGCAAGCTTCCGTTCCAGCGCCTGGTAAGAACCCCGCGGTGTCGCAAGCATCCCGCCATGTCCCAATCTAACATGTACTTCCAGGTCCGTGAGATCGCCCAGGACTTCAAGTCTGACCTGCGCTTCCAGTCGTCGGCTATCGGTGCTCTTCAGGAGTCCGTCGAGTCCTACCTCGTTTCCCTCTTCGAAGACACTAACTTGTGCGCCATCCACGCCAAGCGCGTCACCATTCAGTCTAAGGATATCCAGCTCGCTCGCCGCCTTCGTGGTGAGCGTAACTAAACATGCTGGCGACTGCTTTTGTGTTTTCATGGGTGGTTCATGACTAGTTTGGGAATGCTTGACGAAGGGGACCGTCTTGGCTTTTGGGGTAATCCGGCGTTATTACGCGTTTTTTTGCAATGCGCAACGGGCTGTACATTAAACAGCAGCAAAGGAAGGCTGCTTGGAATGCCAAACATCATGATATATCTCCATCCTCAATACTGGTGACATGTCCTTCTGAGCATTGTACGAATCCATGTGCGACGGCGGCCTACAACGCGTAACCCATGCCGTTGTGACATAATATGCCCGCCCATCCTGTAGCATCGCCACTGCGGATTGGGGGTGGCTTGCTGTATCACCAAGGTTTGGAGGATCGGCTCCCAGGATACGGGATTCTGATATCGACAATACTTGGTGACCTTGGGCCCCCCTGTTTCCTGCCGCACGTACATTTCCAATGATGCCTCTGAGATCCGAACATACCCATGGCAATCAAACTGCGCATCTAGCTGGTCATGTTTAAAGTGTCTGTCCGTCTTCATGAGTCCGGCTAGCGACAAGCAACTTCTAGCTCATTAAATTATTTGCGTCTCGGGACCCTGTATCGTTCAATATCAAATTCTTCTCGCTGTTAACTTATATGGTGTTGGCAATCGCCCAAAAATTATCCATCTTGGCTCTCGCGAGGGCATCTTTTGCCTCCGCATCAGATTCACAGACCTTGCTTCCCCACTTCCGAAATGCGCGCATCTTCTCCTCGCCTTCGAAGACCAGTTTGCATTCGTTTTGCGACATGTCCTTTAGGTCGCCTTTGTCGTCTTCCGCCACCAGCCAGTCCCGTCCGTGTTGCTGCGACGTGCCCTCCCGTGACGGCGTGTTCTCTGCCCAGTTGATGCGATTCAACATGAGCTGCTTGTACTTCCGAATGCCGTGCTCGCCACCTTCCACAATGACTAGACTCATCTTTGGATGCATAATGCAGATACCAGTGAGTGCATGTTGTTCTGCGTTTTTGCCGATCTTGAATCTGTGTTGGCCATTCGCGAGGCTGTTGATCTTGAGTACCAGCACGTGAATGCCCTTTGCTGCGTCCTTCTGTTGATTGCTGGCAAGCTTCTCGATTTTCTGCTCTTTGCTCAACTTGCGATCTTCATTTGCTTGGAAGTGGTTTTGTTGCCTTTCTGCGATCTGGCGATTGACTAGGTTCTCCACTGCTGTAGGGTCCTTCACTGCTGAATCCGCATAAACGCGCATCATGTTGCTCTTCTTGACCTTGGGCGGCGGAGCCGGTACGAGACCCAGCCTGATTTTTGCTTGCTGTTCTTTGAGATCGGCCATTCTTCTCTGCCTCCGGAGCTTTTTCTGTTCGCGGGGCGTCAGGTACATGGCTTTTGGTGCTGGGGTGTTCCGTTCTTGTGGCGGCTCGAGCGCCACGGGATGTTGAATGTACTCTGTGACAATCGTGTCCTCCGAAGCCAGTTTGATGTGAGATCCGTCGTCAATCTCGTCGTAAGTCCCATGCAGTAAGCCCTCATCAAACCATTCAACTTCTGGAGGAGCTTCGACCACGAGATTCTTTTCCATGTCCAACTCCTCATCTATACCGGCCTTTCTAGTCTGTGCCGCAATGCGCCTCTTCATTTGTTCAAGCGCAGCCTGCCGTCGTAGCGCGTTTGCCTGCTGAATAAACTTGCCTCGGGGATGGAAGTTCAAAGGCCGAGGCTGCCGTTGCCTCCCGCTCGCGGGCTGAGCGGCCTGCTCACTGAGGTACGGATTTGACGGACGAGCATCGTGGCCGCGTCCCGGAGGATCTGACAGCCTATTATCCAGACCGGCTGTAGAGACGAGTGAGAAGTTGTTGTATCGATTCAAGGGAGCTGACGCGTCCCCTGTCCTAGTAGGTTGTCGGGCTTGTCCCAAGCCTTCCAGTGCAGGATGCAAACCAACATTGAGACCTGCCTTGGTCTTGGTGTTTCCGATCGCGGCAGCTACTCTTGCCTTTAGTGCATTCATCTTATCGGAAGTGGATTCGGACTTAGTAACGCGTGAAGTGGAATCGTGGCGAGGGCCTAGGTTGCTGAGGTCTGCGCGGCGATCCATCGTCGTGTCTTTGAATAATCTGCCTGGGGAGAAATATGAAGCTGAGTTTGTATGTGAAAGACACGCAAGGCTTATCGCGCAGAGCTGAAGTTCATTAATGACAAAGCCAAGGCAACGGAGTGAGGTGTCGACTGGAAAAACTGATGATGGACTATATCTGAGATCTCAATAGATGAAGAAAGGAAGACAGAGTGCGAGTTCGCATGGTTGCTTACATAAGAGACGAATGCCCCTGCCCGCCTTTCATGTGGGGTGGGTCCTCAACTTTCTGCCGCCGGCTACTGAAAAAAAAAGTTCCTCTGGGTCCCTACTTTGGGTTGGTGAAGCTGCGATCAAAACTGTCTGCACCGGCTGGGGCGCTGGATTTGGACTGAGCATTCCCTCGACTCGCTTTCTTATTTCCTGGATTCCGAGCTGTTCGAGATCTGTCCATGACAAACTGGCGACAAAATGAACATCTCCCAGCCCATCTCGTCGTCCGTTGAGACTGTCGAATTTACGTTTCTCACTGAGGAAGAGATCAGAGCCATATCTGTCAAGCGCATTGAGAACGACAGCACGTTCGACAACCTTCTCAACCCCGTACCTGGCGGTCTCTACGACACGGCTCTCGGCTCCTGGGGTGATGCTCTGTTTGTCACCTCTGTCTGTCTTTACCCTACGCTCTTTCGCTGACATTCCGCGATAGCTGCACAACTTGCAATCTCAATCAGTCCTCATGCCCTGGCCACGCCGGCCACATCGAGCTTCCTGTGCCCGTGTACCACCCAATATTTCTTGACCAAGTTCTCAGACTCTTGAGATCACAGTGTGTGTATTGTAAAGGGTTCCGAATGCGCCACCGTGAAATCAACCGCTACTCTTGCAAGCTTCGACTGTTGCAATATGGGCTGCTCCACGAAGCCCACCTGATGGATGCTATCGGCGAGGACCTCAAGGGCTTGGCTTTACCTGGCGTTCCCGTCGATTACGAGAGTGAGGCTGAAGAAGAAGGTTCATCTGCCGTCGACAACGTTATCACTGCCCGAGAGGTCTTTGTTCGCCAAAGTCTCAAGGCTCATAAGCTCAGCATCGGCGAAGTCAGAAAAGGCAAACACGAGGGATCTTTGGAGATGCGGAGGGAACTCATCAAGGAGTTCATGACGCAAATCACAAAAGTCCGAAAGTGCGACAATTGCGGCGGTATTTCGCCCACGTACCGCAAAGACCGATTCGTCAAAATATTCGAAAAAGCACTGAGCGAGAGAGACCTTGCTCAAATGGCTCAGAGGAACTTGCATCTCAAGGATTCGATGGCTGGATCGATTCGCGCTTCCAAGTCCAAGTCAAAGCGCGATTCCGGACCTGTCGATGAAGGTGTCGCTGACGTTGACATGGCTTCAGCCGAAGACAACGACACTGAAATGCACGATGCTAGTGGCAGTGGTGAGAACCTGACGGACAAGGAAGATCAGGCTGCGGTAGATGCCGTGACAGCCGTTCCAGGACAACAACGCTACATTAGCGTCATGGAGGTACGGGCTCGTCTGAGGGAGCTCTTTACCAAGGAACAAGACATCATGTCGTTAATCTACAGCTCGAAACCACAGAAGAAGAAAGCCGCGACAGTGACGGCTGACGTGTTCTTTCTTCGAACGATCCTCGTACCGCCAAACAAGTTCCGCCCCGAGGCACGGATGGGGGACTCGCAGATCTCAGAAGCTCAGCAAAACACTCTCTACAAGAACATCCTGCGCAACTGCGGCAGCATCGCTAGAATCCACCAAAACGTGGGTGGCACAGACCAATACGGCCGAGTGAGGAACATCAGCGACCTGCATCAGATTTGGACCGATTTGCAAGAGTCAGTGAACTCCTTGATCGACAAAAGCAAAAACCCAGTTCAAGGCGCCGCAGCCAAGCGGAACGAAGACGGTATCAAGCAGAAATTGGAGAAAAAAGAAGGTCTTTTCAGAAAGAACATGATGGGGAAGCGAGTCAACTTCGCAGCCCGAAGTGTCATCTCTCCGGATCCCAACATAGAGACGAACGAGATTGGTGTCCCCCCAGTCTTCGCCCGCAAACTCACGTACCCTGAGCCCGTTACAAGTCACAACTTTCGTGATATGCAGCAGGCCGTTATCAATGGCGTGGACAAATGGCCTGGTGCGGCAGCCATCGAGTACGAGAACGGCCAGATAGTCAATCTCCGATCCAAATCGGATGATGACCGTGTTTCCCTTGCCAATCAATTATTGGCCCCAACCAGCAATCAACCAGGCGGCATGAAGAGCAAAAAAGTATACCGGCATCTGACGAACGGTGACGTTGTCTTGATGAACCGTCAGCCGACCCTGCATAAGCCGTCCATCATGGGACACCGAGTGCGCGTCCTCCCCGGAGAGAAAACCATTCGCATGCATTATGCCAACTGCAATACGTACAATGCAGATTTTGACGGCGACGAAATGAACATGCATTTTCCCCAGAACGAGGTTGCCCGGGCTGAGGCACTTCAGATTGCTGATACCGACCACCAGTACTTGTCTGGGACTGCCGGCAAGCCCCTCCGTGGTTTGATTCAGGATCATCTCTCGGTCTCCGTGGCTCTTTGCAACAAGGACACCTTGTTCGATCGAGATGCTTATCAGCAACTGATTTACGCGGCCCTGCGTCCGGAAAGCGGCCATATCCTTGGCGAGAGGATCGAGCTAATCCCGCCTGCCATCATCAAGCCCGCACCCAAGTGGACGGGCAAGCAAGTCGTCACCACCATCCTGAAGAACATCAAGCCGCCCAACGGCGAAGGCCTCTGGATGACGGGCAATAGTCAGGTGAAGGCTGATCAATGGGGCAAGGGCTCGGAGGAGGGTGTTGTTTTGTTTCAAGACGGCCACTTCCTCTCGGGAATCCTCGATAAAGCCCACCTGGGCCCCAGCTCAGGCGGTCTCATTCACGCCATTCACGAAATTTATGGTCCTGCCGTCGCCGGCAAGTTGCTGAGTGGCTTGGGCAGACTCCTTACGAGGTACCTGAACATGCGTGCCTTCACTTGCGGCATGGATGACCTCAGACTGACACCGGAAGGAGAGAAATCTCGAAAGGAGGCTCTTATGGCTGCCAAGAGCATTGGTCTCGAGGTTGCTGCCAAGTATGTTTCGCTTGAGGATAAGGCTCCCGGTAGTACAGACCCGGAGCTCCTCACTCGTCTCGAAGAGGTCATGCGCGACGACAGCAAACAGGAAGGTTTGGACATGCTGATGAATCAAAGCGCCGGTCATGTTTCGAGCGCAGTGACAAAGGCATGCTTGCCTGTTGGCTTGGTTAAGCAGTTCCCAAAGAACCAGATGCAGTCGATGACAACCTCTGGTGCCAAAGGTAGCTCAGTCAACGCCAACTTGATTTCTTGCAACCTGGGACAGCAAGTTTTGGAAGGAAGACGAGTTCCCCTCATGGTCAGCGGAAAGTCATTACCCTGCTTCAAGCCATTCGAGACCGACGTTCGCGCCGGCGGATATATTGTTCAGCGATTCTTGACGGGCATTCGACCACAGGAGTACTACTTCCATCACATGGCAGGTCGCGAGGGTCTCATTGACACTGCTGTGAAGACCTCCCGCTCCGGTTATCTACAGAGATGTATCATCAAAGGCATGGAAGGGCTGACTGTGTCGTACGATTCCACGGTCCGCGACGCGGATGGCACGCTGGTTCAGTTCCTCTACGGGGAGGACGGGTTGGATCCTACGAAACAGAAGTACCTAACCGATTTCGGCTTTGTTCTACGCAACATTGGGTCCGAGTCGGCGCAACTCAATTTCAGTAGCGATTTCAAGGAGAGGTTTGCTGGCAACAAAGACGATGTTCTCAAACATATGAGGAGCGCCATCAAGCATGTCAAGGCGAACAGTATCACCGCCAAGGATCCTGTCATCTCCCTGGCGAACCCTGCACGAGTAGCGTTCGCCACTTCTGAGAAGTTCTACGAGCAGATGACCAAATACATCAAGGACAATACAGACGGCCTGATCCGCGACAAGTCCAATGCATCGTCAAGCTTGACAAACGCCCCCGCCGTCAGCAAGAAAAGCGCCGAGCTCGTTCTCGCCGCCAAGTACATGCGGTCGCTTGTCGAAGCTGGTGAAGGTGTTGGCATCGTCGCTGGCCAGAGTATAGGCGAACCCTCTACACAAATGACACTGAACACGTTCCATTTGGCTGGCCACTCGGCCAAGAACGTGACGCTGGGTATTCCCCGACTGCGAGAGATCCTGATGACGGCCAGCCGTTCTATTTCCACGCCGGCCATGACCCTCTTCCTACACGAGAAGCTCTCTCCTGCGGAAGGAGAAATTTTCGCCAAGTCTATCAGCGTCCTGCCGCTAGCCGACATACTCGACACGGCTACCGTCAATGAACGCATCAGCAAAGGCAAGAACGGCGCGTTGGCCAAGCTGTACGATGTACGCCTCAACTTCTTCCCTGCCAAAGAGTACACCAAGACGTATGCCATCAACACGTCTGATGTTTTGGATACCGTTGAGAGTAGATTTCTTGATCACCTGCTGAAGATCATGGTCAAGGAAATTAAGAAGCGCCGCAGCGACTCGAGCTCCGCCACACCCGATGTCGGTGCGAAGGCTGGCGTTGTGGAAATGGCTGCTGGTAACGGTGAACCAAGAGGAGTGGGAGAAGACAATGATGAGGACGACGACGATGGCGACGGTGATGCGACGAGCGCTAAACAAAGAGCAAACAGAGAAGAGGCCGTCTCATACGGCCCCAACGACGACGAGGATGAAGCGATCCAGCGGCAAATGGAGCGTGAGAATTCGCCTGAAGAAGACGAAGGCTTTGGCGGCAGCCCGCCGCCGAAAGCCAGAAGGACAAGCGTGGATGGTGACGACGATGACGAAGAAGACGAAGATGAGGAAGATGGCGAAGGCAGCTTCAGAGCCGAGCGTGTCAAGGATCGATACCTGCGCGTCACGCACTTCAGCAGCGACCCGTCAGTGGAATGGTGCGAATTTACACTCGAGTTTGAAGCCGATACCCCAAAGGTTTTAATGCTCAACATCGTGCAAGCAGCGGTCAAAAAGTCAGTCGTCCAGCAGATACCCGGTGTTGGGATGTGCAGCTTTACGGCGGACCACAAGGCCAAGGATCCGAGGACGGGCAAGGAAATCTCGCTACCCGCAATTTCCACCTCGGGCGCCAATCTCAAGGCGATGCAGAAGTATGGCGACTTCATCGATCCAAACAAGATCGCGACCAACGACATTGCGGCAGTGCTGGATGTGTACGGCGTCGAGGCTTGTCGGAGCAACATCGTTTCCGAGTTGGCAGGCGTTTTCGGGGGTCACGGTATTAGCGTCGACAACCGACACCTGAACCTGATCGCGGACTACATGACACGTAACGGCGACTTCACACCGTTCAACCGCAACGGTTTGCGCGGCAACGTCAGCCCTTTCACCAAGATGAGTTTCGAGACAACGCTGTCTTTCCTGAAGGATGCGGTCTTAGATGGCGACTGGGATGATCTCAAAACTCCCAGTAGTCGTATCGTCATGGGTCGACTGGGCAGAGTTGGCACCGGTGCGTTTGACGTTCTCACGGCTTTGCCAACCCATCACATGCCCTCGCACATCGAGTAATCTTTCAGACTGCCCCGCTGTGTCATCCCACATCGGATTTTTGTGCGACTGCTCAATGAGGGTTCGACGAATCAAGTGGAAAACAGCAGCATCTGCTGTTTTGGGGAGGGGCGGTGCAGATGCAGGTTGCTTACTGTTTTCATTCAATGTAATGGATTAGGTTGATAGAGAGATAATATGTCGTCAAAATAAGCTATCAAGGGTTATCGTCTTCCAGGCATTACTGCACTCCAATTGCGACGCGTTTGCAGAAGACGTACCCCTATCTTCTAGTTAATATACAGTCCCTTGCGTGCAGCCCATGTTCGCTCCGGTCGCAGCTCCCCCATTCATGGCATCGCCAGATCGTACCACGTGAGCCAGAGATGAGAACAGGGAAAGACGACCCCTGTCTTCTCACCCAAGCAACAACCGCCCAGCCCAGCCATGTCGTCCAGTCGACGACTGTTTCGCCTCGACAACTGCCTTGACGAGTGTGCTACACACACTCAACGTGGCCAGCCATCACCTTGCGCCCCTTCCGTCGCCTCAGCCGCCAAGTTCTTGCTTCTGCCCACTGAAGTTGCAGGATGCAAAAGACCGCTCCCACTACCGCCACTTCCTGGTCCACCGTCGCTCAAGGACATCGAAATTGATGGTAGAATGCTTGGTGGCGGCCCCGTGGGGTGGTTCATAGGCCCCCTGATGGCTCGAGTAGTAGGGTCATATACGTCGGCTCTTAGGTCGCAAGTACCGACATCGAATCGCTTAGAACATCCGTCTTCCATGTGCCTGCGTGCGTCGTCAGCTTCCGGAGAGACGTGTCCCGTTGACCATCGTCTGCAACGCGGGCTCACCTTCGAAGCGTATCCTTACGGGCAAACAAGCGGCCGCAAAAGTCACACCTGTGATTCCTTTCCTTCATGTGGACGCTCTGATTGTGCCTCTGAAGGTCTGTTTTACGCACAAACTTTTTGTTGCAGTCGGTAATTGGACACGGAAACGGATACTCTCTTTTCTCGTCGTGTGTCTCCAGATGAGCTTTGAAGTTGTAGCTGCGACTGAACAACTTGCCACAGCCATTGACGTCGCATTGGTAATTTGCGTCGGCAACGGTCGTCATCCTACGCGGCGCCCTTTTTTGACGGCTTGGTTGTAGTTGATCAACCCGCTGTATCCCTTGTCCTAGTGGTCCGGTCTCTGCTGCCGGCGACTGTGAATGGTAATGCTCAGCATCCCATTCGGCCTTACGCCACGCTGTAGAATGCGTTTCTGGAGGGTAGTTCTGGTCCGGGTTGCCGTACTGATCCTGCTCCGACGAATAGGGAACCTGCGTCGAGCGCGTAGATGGGAAGTGATACCTGTCAACTCCCGAATTGTATTCGCCAGAGCTTTCCGTCTTGACCGTAGGCGCTAGAGAGCTCGGCCCATGGTCCACGTGCGTGTAATGAAAAGGTTCTCTCGAGCACGACTGTGGCGGTGAACGACTGCTGGCACTCGCGAGTGAGTGCGGCTGAACTCCTAAGGAAGTGGTCTGTGAGAATGTCGGATGGCGGTACGTCTCGGCCCCGTACGGTACTGACATTCGCGTGTCGTACTCAGCAAAAGTGTTAAAATCTGAGGAGAGCACATTCGGGATGGGCAGCGAAGAAGACGCTGGCGCCATGATCTTAGAGTTCCAGTTCGCTGTCGTCGTGTGCCCAAAAGGCTGCGAGCATTGGTTAGGGTCGGCTGACTGGCCAATAGAATACGATTCGCCTGCAGTGTTCAACGATGTGAGCTTGTACTGCTGGGTCGCTATTTCTGGCAACGGATAATCCAAAGATGAGGCCTCTGAAGGACAGTAGGTATGTGTTGGGGACGACGACGGCGACCTTGTCAATGATGGCGGTGTGAGTTCCATGACTGGCATGGCCACGGCCCTTTCTGTTGGCTATCCAATTTTCCCGCGTTGCTCGAATTGCGCTGGACGCAAAAGTTCGTATATATACCAACAGGGCGTTACAACAGCACGTGGTTGGGCCCCAATGACAATGGGGGACGCATATCTATGTTGGAACTTCTAATGATCTGTAGAAGGAAGGAGTGTGTGGGTAGGAAGATCGATGGACATGTGTTCTGATTGGTAAACCTGACCAGAAGGGCTGGAGTCCAACAGGCAAGATGGAGACTGGGAAACTCTTGGTCCAAAGAGATATGCCTGGTTTGGACCATCAAGGCGTCGAACGAACCAAAAAGCCGTTGGCAGCCAGGAGACAGGGTATCAGAGGAATAGCGGTAACTTACCCTAGCACAGGTGGACCGACGAAAGAGCGGGTAGAAGGGGATCGGGACGGAAGCGGGAGAGTCTACTGCGCCGATGGCCAATCAAGGTGACGCGAGACAGCGAGGGAGGGTGGGTGAGATGTTACGCTTGGGACTTGAGTAAGGCCTTTATAATATCTGCCACATTTCCTGTCAATTCTTTGCTACTCGTGGACAAGAGCCAATATCCAAGAGAACAAGACAAAGTCCGGAAAAGCGAGATGCAGAGGTGAGGAGTCCGGAGCAGCAGTAGAGCAGGGCGCCTGAGCAGCAAGCGTGTAAGCTTCCTCGTATAATCCATGGCAGTGATAAGAAGGTGCTCTCGCAAGTGCTTGATTGCCCCGGTCAGCCTGGTCAGCAGCTATACAGCTGGTAGTACGTTCCATTCATCTACACAGATCTATACGTTTGCCAGTATGGGCGCAGTCCGTAGGGCAGCACGCACAGACTACGTTTCCATTTGAGCAGTACAAAGCATCTTGCCAGGAACATCAGGGTAAATAGTAAGCACCCAGATTGGAGATGAGAGGGCGGACCTAGTCTTAGCTGCAACCAAAAGACGACGAATGGCAAGTAAGCGACGACGGACGACAAGCAAGAGAAGACGTCAATAAGGGTACTAATAAGGACAATAATCATGTACGGAGAGTACCACATGCTGTACTATTCGAGCCTGCCATTTTTTCCGCAAACCGGTTGGTGGTCAGTCAGGGGGAAAAGGACGCGCGTGAGGAGGTGGAGAAATGTTGGTGGTCGAGCATCCACGGGGTTGAGCAATGCAAAGTGACCGTATGAGGTAAAGGGACATGACAAAAAGTCGAACCAGGGTTGCGGGTGGTGGGTTCTCAGAGTGTGTCTGGTGTCTGGTGTCTGGTGTCTGGTGTTGGTGTTGGTGTTGGTGTCTGGTGTTGGTGGAGGTGGAGGTGGAGGTTGGTGTTGGATAGTCGCATGGAGGATTCCAATGCCAGCCCGGGCGGGGTGGTATTGGGGGCCGCACGAGTCATAGTGATTGCTTTGAGGATAATCGAGTGTACGTCAGAGGGAGGAGAGTGCGCACGTAGTAGTAGGAACCAAGTAAACGACTCCTTGGCAGCTGAATCCCCTCGCCAAAAGACAGACGATGTTAGACGATATGTCCACTTTTCGCATGGTCGAAAGGAAGCTGGATATGCCCGGGGCAATTACTGATGCGCTGTAATGAGACGACACATTGCTAAGCGTCAGTGTTTTGTCTACCCTAAAGGCTGAGGGAAGGACCGGCCTCACTAACCCTTCTCTCATCCTGCTGTGCTTACTACCTTAGTTAGGTATCTTGCTGGAGGCATCGGCCGCCCCCTGTTGCTTCGCTTGCCATCTTGAGGCCTGGGTGGAAGTGATTGGCGCTGCCGCCGGACATGGAAATTGGAAAAAGGTGCATGTGGTACGATAGATGCTTGCACCAACGGAGCCGACGCAGTTCATGGTCTGGCTTCGCGGGGCATGAGTGGCTGGCCCGGCATCTTGGGAACGAAAGAGGGACTCGCCCAATAGGCTAGTCAGAATGCTAGGCTGCAGGTTTAGGAAGAGGGCTGGCGACCAGCATCATCTAGTAGGTAGTTGGAAAGATCGTCAGCCACTCAACCAACTAAGCAAGATCGGGGTACTACCCAGACTGGGTAGTGCCCGTGCTTGAAAGTGGATGCAAGCTGTGGAGTTGAAGGTATGGAATGTGAATACATACAAGCTTGCCTAGCGGGCCACCCAAGAAAGACTACTAGCGCAGGTGCGTACAACAACACACCCCATCACGTGATCACGCGACGAAACAGCGTGGAGCAAGTTACGAAGTACTGATTGCCCAAATGCCACCTACTGCACGTCACTACCTGAGTCCATGGCCTGAATCATCCGCGCATTGCCTTCTGGGACGTTAGCAGCCAAGAACAGCCAGCAAAAAGAGAAATACAGGGCTTCATAACAAGTCTTCACGACAAGAATACCAAGTCGTCGGTGCTTATTTCAGTCTCAGACCGGACAATCCACGTTACGTTTACCCACTGAAAAGGCAATTCAGTGTTCTCGACATTTGGAAGTGAGCTGACGACTTTGGCGTCTCTAAGCTTGTCACAACCGGCTCTCCGTGTCCTTACCAACCTGCAGCTGACTTGCGGGTTGATCAAGAAGACACTCGCTACTGCCATCACCCCTTCAGACCTTCTTTTGACCAGGTTCTCCCATATCGCCGCTTTTCGGCAAGCAGGCGGGCCAGCGCCCATTTCTTCGTCGCCATGAAATTTTTCATCGAGTGAGCCCCGATTGCAAACCCGCGTTTCAGCGGGCGGTGCTAACACTGGTTGTGCAGTGAACTGCCTGTCATCTTCCCATATCCTCGGATATACCCTGAGCAATATGCGTATGTCTTTGTGTGATACAGCTAACCCCCTACCCCCTGCTGGATCTTCGGCTAACCAATCGTACTTGCGTTCCCAGCTACATGTGCGATCTTAAAAGTCAGCTACTAAACGTTGTATATCACTCTCAGACATCGAAGCTCACATGTAGTTGGAAACCACAGAAACCCTGGATGCCGGCGGCCATTGCGTCCTGGAAATGCCTTCAGGCACAGGGAAAACAGTCTCGCTACTCTCGCTGATCGTAGCCTATCAGCAGCACAACCCAGAACATCGGAAGCTCATATACTGCTCTCGTCAGCCAGCATGCATCTCTCTCCAAGCGCTCTTCTGACTTCGTGTAGGTACCATGTCCGAGATCGAGAAAGCACTTGCCGAGCTTAAGGCTCTCATGAAATACCGAGCCGAGCAGCTAGGAGTGGAGGAAGAATTCAGAGGACTAGGACTGACAAGCAGGAAGAATCTATGTCTCCATCCTTCTGTCAAACAGGAGAAGAGCGGCGCCATCGTTGATGCGCGATGCCGTAGTCTAACGGCTGGTTTCGTGAAGGAGAAGAAAGACAGGGGCGAGAACGTAGACGTATGCGTCTACCACGACGTGAGTTGCCCTTCTACTCCGAGAGGCTCTGTACGCCATTGCTTACATGGACAGAATCTTGATCTACTCGAACCCCACAATTTGATCCCGAATGGCGTGTGGACTTTCGACGGTCTCTTACGCTACGGTGAGCAGCATAAGCAATGCCCCTACTTTACTGCTAGGCGGATGGTACGAGCTTCGAAGCCCAACCCACATTCAACTTCAAGCGCTGACACTGAGAAGATGCAATTCTGTAACGTCATCATATATTCCTATCACTACCTACTGGACCCCAAGATCGCCGAGAGGGTCTCCAAGGAGCTTTCGAAAGACTGCATTGTGGTCTTCGACGAAGCTCATAACATCGACAATGTCTGCATCGAGTCACTGAGCACGGACATCACGGAAGATTCTCTACGAAAGGCGACCAGGGGAGCCCAGAACCTAGAGCGTAAGATTTCTGAAATGAGAGACACAGATCAAGAGCAGCTCCAAAATGAGTATCTGAAGCTTGTGGAGGGTCTCCGGGACGCGGATGAGGCGCGACAAGAGGACGCCTTTATGTCAAATCCAGGTCAGACAGCAGTTTTATTTCGACATGGGCCTAATGCTGACATTTTGGGTAGCTTTGCCAGATGATTTATTGAAAGAAGCCGTGCCCGGCAACATCAGGAGAGCCGAGCATTTCGTATCCTTCCTTAAACGATTCATTGAATACCTCAAGGTTGGTCTACCCACAGGGTGAATCATCGCTTGAGATACTGACAGTGAAGCCAGACCCGAATGAAGGTCAGACACACGATATCAGAGACGCCACCATCGTTCCTGGCACATTTGAGAGAGTACACCTTCATCGAGAAAAAGCCACTAAGATTTTGCGCCGAGCGACTGACTTCTCTCGTACGAACGCTTGAGCTCACCAACATTGAGGACTATCAACCCCTGCAGGAGGTGGCCACTTTTGCGACCCTAGTCGCCACATACGAGAAGGGCTTCCTGCTCATTCTCGAGCCCTTCGAGTCGGAGACCGCCGAGGTGCCGAACCCCGTTCTTCATTTCACATGCCTTGATGCTGCTATCGCAATCCGGCCAGTCTTCGATCGGTTCAGCTCGGTCATCATCACTTCGGGAACCATTTCCCCCCTGGAGATGTACCCCAAGATGCTGGGGTTCTCCACAGTTGTACAGGAGTCATATAGCATGACCTTGGCGAGAAGATCTTTTTTGCCCATGATCGTCACCCGAGGAAGTGACCAGGCTTCCGTGTCCACCAGTTTTCAGGTCAGAAACGAACCGAGCGTCGTACGAAATTACGGCACGCTCCTAACGGAGTTTGCAAAAATCACACCTGACGGCATGGTTGTCTTCTTCCCTTCGTATCTCTACATGGAGTCAATCATCAGTATGTGGCAAGGAATGAACATTCTGGAAGAAGTCTGGAAATACAAGCTTATCCTTGTCGAGACGCCGGACGCACAGGAGACCTCATTGGCTCTAGAGACGTACAGAACGGCCTGCTGCAACGGCCGTGGCGCCGTTCTCCTCTGTGTCGCTCGTGGAAAGGTCTCGGAGGGCATTGATTTTGACCACCAATACGGCAGGACGGTGCTGTGCATTGGTGTTCCGTTCCAATATACCGAATCCCGCATCCTGAAGGCGAGGCTGGAATTCCTTAGGGAGACGTATCGCATACGCGAAAACGACTTCCTCTCCTTCGACGCGATGCGACATGCCGCGCAGTGTCTGGGGCGCGTTCTCAGAGGGAAGGACGACTACGGTATCATGGTGCTTGCGGACCGTAGGTTTCAAAAGAAGCGGGTGCAGCTGCCCAAGTGGATCAACCAAGGCCTCCTTGATGCCGACACCAATCTCAGCACAGACATGGCAGTCAGCAGCGCCCGACGGTTTCTCAAACAGACGGCGCAGCCCTTCCGAGCCAAGGACCAGGAGGGCGTGAGCACCTGGAGCTACAATGACTTGATGAGGCACAAGGAGAAGATGGATCTGGAGAGGATTCAGCAGCTGGAGAGCACCAAAATTGCTGGCGCGAATGAGTATGGGCGTGACACAGGGGACCTGTACGGAATAGACGACGATCTGGAACGTGACATGATGGAAATAGATGATGGCTTTTGAGAAGCAACAGGATGCCATCGTCAGCGTCGGCCGAAACTGTCGTCATGCGTCCGCAATGCGTTGAGTGGTACTTGCAATCAATTAGACAGAGGACCAACGAACATGAAATACGACCCTAACCATTGCTGTGATATTACACTTCTAAGAGCCTCTCACCCACCTACATTGACCCTCTTCGTGGCCTTTTGCGCCCTCAGGATCGGTATCGTATTCTGTCTTCCCGGCTCTCTTCCAATCTCCATACACACCATACGTATGAAATCGAGACTGGTCCAGTAGCATGTATGCGCGCTCAGCATGTTGAGGTACTGTATCTCCAATGGGCCGCCACCGTATCTCAGATAGTAGTCGATCTGACCGTTATCATTGAGCAAATATGCTTTCTTCTCCGCGTTGTCCTCGCGCGTGAAGTCATGGACCTCAAGTTCGAGCTGAGATGGCAAGCGCGTGACGCTGGGTTTCTGTCGTGGCTCCACTGAGGCCGCCATTTGAGCGGAGGAATTGCTACTGCCTGGCACAAGACTCCGCACGGCGTTGCCTACGTACTTGAAGAGTGAATTAGAAGTCGAAGGCACATAGGCAGTTTTTAAATTGGCCGCGTAAACAGGGTCAATGGTGCCGTTGAGCAAGTATGCGATCGGGTCTTCCTTGGCCAGTATATTGTATATGTTGTCGACGGCGATGCAGCCAAATCGACCAGCCTGACCTGTGACTTCGGGGGCGTGAATGTCGGAGCTGTCAGCACCAGGTTTATTCCTCCCGCGGCGCGGTTGGAGCATGCCTCGCTCAAGAAGCATGAAGAAGCCGGCAGGGCTTCCCACCAGGAACAGATTTTTTGTGTCGAAGTCGAAAAAGTCGGACTGCAGCAATCCATCCCTGACATCCGGCTTGGGTACATGAGAGGGCTGTCGGGACAAAATATCAATGGCCATGGCGCTTCCGAGCGAGTGTCCTATCAGGTGAACACGCCCCTTTTCTGCAAATTCAGGATTGTTCCGGCACCATAATCGATAAACCCTATTGGCCTCGGTCACAAGTGCTTCGATCATCTTGCTCTTATGATGTGACATGTAGAAGGGTATATCGAACATAATGTCCGAGATCATGCTTCTTACCGCTGGGATACTGCCAGGCTCAATGTCCTTCAAAGCGAATCCATCAGGGACATTCGCCGCTTTGTCTTCCTCGGTCATGGGGCCGCCGTCTTCAAATGACAGGGTGTGACGCCAATTGATAGGAAGAACCATGATGCCATTTTGATCAGCTCGTAAAACCGCCTTGACGGCAGGGTTGCTTAACTCGAGATTAACTTCACGACGAAATCCGTTGATGGCATGTGTGAAATGAAAGCTTTCGACCCGTTCAGCGAACTTCTGTCCGATGCCGTGAACGACCAGTACCAAGTCAGTCACTTGTCCTCGTTGCTTTTCCGCTTTGCAAGCTGTACAGGAATGCAAGTCCGCAGTTTCGGCGTCATTTGGAACTGCTGGCGTAGGCTGCTGTGCGCCGTTGCGGCGGACCTTTTTGTCATGTACCTGATCCCATGTCTTTCGATCAAATCCCCGAACTACGGGAATGCCAACTGTCATCCCCTTCATGATCTTGGCAACTGGCCTGCGTCCGTAATAAGCCGAAGGTTTCAGGCTAGGTTTGAGAAGATACGCCTCAACGGCATTTTTGTAGATGACGTTGTATGATGCGTAGCTTCGGTGTTGAGGAGCGGCGGGCTCGAAAGATGGATTCGGGTCGACTGATCCTTGGGCCGCAGCTTCTCCGTGGAAGCAACTCGCGGCGCAGTACGGATCTGCTGAGATTCGAGTGTCCCAAATCAATCGTTTGGCTTCACCACTGGCTCTGTTAGGTTCCTCTGGCCAAAGTCGATGTGACACCTTTTCTTCGCCCAGGGGACCGACGTCAATCGCACAGCGTATCTCGTCGCCCCAGGTCTCGGTGTGGGGCCGAAGTTCTCGATAACCTGCCTCTAACTGATTTGCCACGGTCGAGGGGACTGGAAGCATCGTATCTCTGTGAGTGATGCTGTCAGACAGGCCGCGCTCCTCAAACAGCGAACAAAGGCTTACCTGTAGAACCAAGTTGCGCGAAGAACCACGGCGATGTCATTGACAGGAGACCAGTAAATAGGCTTCATCTGCAAGGCTGGCATGGACACCATATGCAACCTGGAAATGCCGACAACGACATCGACAGCTACTTTTTCGTGGCTCACAGAATCTTGTAACCCGATATTTCCTGCCTCTCTTTTCACACTTGGCGGTACAGCTGTAATTGACGTACCATGCTGTTGGCTGACAACGGAGGTAGAGCTTCCGGCAGAAGGGATCGCTAGTGTTATGGTGTCCTGGGGATGGCGGGCAGCCGCCCGAAGGAAAGGCTTCCCAGATATACCGTCATCTACAGTCGGAAGTCGTACTGTTATTGCCCGGTCGGGGGTTGATGAGCGGGACGTCTGGTTGCTCGCTCTGGAGTCTGATCTTGCCCTATACTGAACACCTAGAGTACCTTCATCCTTTTGAAATCGAGATGGTTCGCCAACACTTTCCCGTCGCGGGCTGAAGGAGCCAATAATGCTCATCTGCCGCGAGTGAGAAGAATCGGCTCGGGCTCGTGATGAGAGTTTGCCGCCGCAATGTTCCCACGTCACATCTGGCCTGAATTCTTCTGTGATCCGGCGTCTCAACTCCATCGCTACGCCTTGGATAACATTGTCCTGACTGAGTGCAGGGTGCCTCCTTCTAGCAAGGGCGCAAAAGGTGTTCTGTAGTTCGGTCGAAGTATCTACCAGCAGATCAGGGCAGCAAGGAGTAATGGGGGCGTCTGGTAGGGTGCCTGCAGGTGTGCCTACAGGCGCTGATCCCTCGAACGTTGTGCCGTGCTTGTGGGCATGTTTTGCTGCAAGATTGCGCACAAGAAGGCTTAACTTGCTCGCGGTCGCCTTTTCGACTACTGGACTCAGTCTACGATCCCGCCACAGCTGTTCGTGAACCTTGCTGTCTTCTTCGGACAGAAGGTTGATCCAAGCCTTCTCGAGTGCGTTGTTGTCGCCTAGAGAGAAGGGGCGAAGGGGACCACGCCCGGTTCGGATATCGGAAGCACCGGCGATGGTGCCGGGTGATAGGGGATCGTCGATTGGTATCGTAGAAGAGTAGAAGAACTGCGCGGCGACGGCAGGGATGGCATCGTCGGCAATAATTGAAGGGAGGACGGAGACTGGCTTGAGGCGACACTGTGGGCCGTAAGAGTGAAGGAGCGGCGATGAAGACATGCTTGGTCTATTGTTTCGCCGAGGTAGCTTGATGCCAGGTTCAGAACAAAAGCCCCTTACAAGCCCGTCGAAGCAGGCGGATGGTTTGCACTATATCGGGGGTTCTGACGGTGCTTTCTGTCCATATAGGCTAGCTTCAGCTCAGAGTTGGCTCACAGACAGCCGCCCGTTCATTCTGAAGTCAGGCATAATTGGCAGGCGCCTCGGGTGTTTGAAGCCGGATGGCCGCCACCGGTAATTAAACTCTGGCCACCAATGTTAGAGGCGCGTGCGATGATTTTGCTCGGTCTGCGCGCAACCCCGCACATAGGTGAGGTTCAGAAATGCTGGTGGCTCTGAGACGCGTGCTTGTTGCTGTTGTGGTTGCAGTAATGTAGGGGCCCAACGAGGCAGCAGCTTGACGAGTACGTCAACCAACACGCTAGACCGACCAGTCGCGTGGCTTGAGCTGCGCGGATGACGTAGGGAAAGCACTGTGTTCTTTTCCTGTGTCACGTAGGCGTGGGGCTTGGTGCCGATATGGCTTGGTGCCGATATGGTGTGCTACCCCGCTAACAAGTGGTACTGCAATATGGCGGATCGCAGAGCATTCTGCTGCTGGGTTACTGTATCCGGGTTAGAGGCAATATTCGGTGCACTATCCGTACAGTCCTTCCCCTCCTTTCTCATCTGGTCATTCCTCGTCTCTTCCTCGGTAGCTTGATCACTGCCGTCTCTCAATCTTTGCTTTTCAGTTTCTCAGTCTCGCCAACTGAATGAACAGCAGTATTGAATGACCTAGTACTCCTTGACTATCGAAACCCCGTTATCGTCCTCGCAGCACGTCACGGTTGTCGAATCATATCGCTCCGAATTGTACAGACGACGGAAAAACCACATCCTTCAGGTCACTCGTGCCAACAGCCGAGCTGGTCTAGACATCTGGAGATACCTTAGGTAGTCAAGACCTGATCCGTCACACTCGCCAGGCAACCTGCTGAACAACAAGTCTGTTATAACTTCCGCGCAATTGTCGATCCCGTTCTCCACCCCCGGAGCCTACGTGATTGCTTCTCTGATCGCGCACGTGGGAGTGGCCTAGTGGCGAAAAGCGATCGACAACCGTTTGGGAACTCGAATGCCGACGGCTTCTTTCAACATCGAAGAGCCCGCGCAAGGAAGCAAGTCGTACTCTATCGCCCTCACACGAACAGTCAGCTAGCTCGAGGAGTTTCCCTTCCCGTTTGGGCGCCTCGCAACCTCCAACCCTCAAGCACCAACCTCGACGTTGTTGTCTGACCTACCTTCGCGTCGCCCGTTGATAAGAGAGGAAAGCCCCTACTGTTCTTCCACTGTTCAACACAGGACCATACGCATCTATTGTCTTCCGGTGCTTCGTGATGGCCACTATTGCTCTTCCACGGTCGATCCCCCCTCACCGTACATCTTCTACTGTCGGTTCTGTCTCGTCCATCTCGCTTGATACCATTGGCGCTGCTCAAGCCCCCGTGCCGAACAAGCATCTCCCAGTCTGCCCCCCTGGCCCCGTCCCACCGGAGGATCCCAACACCCCACCGCCCTCGCCCCCTCGTGATGATGAGCTGGTTCCGCCGTCATCGCTGCTTTACCCCCCCGACAACTTTGACCGGCTCGATTCCGGCCTCCTTGCCGTCTATACCATCAGCCCCGCCGACGTTGACTCCGCTGTGGATTGTGTCTCCCGCCAGCCGCTGCCAGATCCGAGCCAAGTCTTCCCATGGCTCCACGGACTCCACCCCCACAATCATATTCAACAAGCTTTCTTCATTGCTCGCCATCGGTCGCTACGCAAGACCCCAACCTGCGTCCGCGGGCTAACACTGGTCAAAGCCGATGGCGATTTGACCTTCGCGCGGCTCAGAGGGGCTATCGCTCCTCAAGAGTTCCTCCAACTCAATGAATCCCCCGACTTTCTTGAGGTCGATCCACGTGATGGATTTTGCGTTAGAAACTTCCAAATTCAGACCGCAAAGTCCGCCATGACGTCAGACATTGTCGTCTACGGGGAAAACGAAGCGGTGGTTCGGCAACTGGGTCTCAATATAGCGAACGCTCAACTGAGGTGGCGGCAGAGGCACGAAACTCAAGGTCATCCCGTCCCAGAATACAACACATTCGTATGCGTCTCGCCTTTTGCCGAATTTGAGGAAAACTACGAGAAAATCGTTGCCATCGATTCGAAGGGTCGGCTGACTGGACAAGTCCTCGACTTTTCTAGCCAAGAGCGCAAGGAAATGTATGACATGACCATGGCCTCGGAGATATCCCATAATGTCTGGCTAGGTCCCACTCCAGATCTTACCTTCGAGGGAGAAAGCCAGTTCGATGTTTTTATCGAGTGCAGCGACGTTGGCCGTCTCGACCCCTCGACGTTGAGGGCTCTCGCTCAGTGCCAGATCGAGCCCGCCCAACGGCCTTATATCGACTTTCCTTCCTCTGGCAGCATTCTGCCCCCTACCTGGTCACAAGCCGAGGCCGACGGCATACTTGAGACGTGTAAATGGATATTTCATCTCGCACACGGTACTCTTCCGGCCTCGGAGTCATGCACGGTCGACGCGGAGGGAGATAAATTGTTTATGGATGGTCAAGCAGCACATCGTTCTGGTCTGCGCGAACGAAGAGTTCTTATCCACTGTGCTGACGGCTACACCGAATCCACCATGCTAGGAATCGCCTATTTCAGCTACAGTACGGGGCGAGGAATCGCGGACGCATGGCTGCAGCTGCACACCGCGAAACAACGCAACTTTTTCGCCTATCCCACCGACGTTGCTCTTCTGACGTGCATTGAGGCTCGTCTGCTACACGAGTCCCCTGTCCATCTTGGCAAGGGTATCAACGAGATCTCTGCCCTGGTCAAGGAACCGGCATGGCTTCCTGGGCTCGACGGCTCTTTGCCCAGCCGTGTGTTGAGCCACATGTATTTAGGCAATCTTGGCCACGCCAACAACCCTGACCTTCTTAGAGCCCTGGGGATCGGGCAAATTCTCAGCGTGGGTGAGACTTCAATATGGAGAGAGGGGGAGCTTGAGGCATGGGGCACCGAAAACGTTTGTCTCGTTCAAGGAGTTCAGGACAATGGCATCGACCCCCTGACAGAAGAGTTTGAGCGGTGCTTGGCTTTTATTGGTGAGTTTCTGCGACAATCACGGCAAAGATATTCAAGAAGTGCTAACTGCATAGGTAGACCGTGGCCGGCAAAATGGAACAGCCACGCTGGTGCATTGTCGGGTAGGAGTGTCTCGAAGCGCTACTATTTGCATTGCGGAGGTAATGCGATTCCTGGATTTGTCATTTCCACGGGCATATTGTTATGTCCGCGCTCGAAGGCTGAACGTCATCATTCAGCCTCATCTGCGTTTTGCGTACGAACTTCTCAAATGGGAGGAAATGAACCAGACGGAGAAGCACGGCCCAAGAGGAATCAAACGGGAGCTGGAATGGGGCGAGATAGCCCGAGAAATCGCCTTAATGAACAGGCCTTACGCCCGTTAAGATCGCGGTATCGCTAGTCATGAAGCCACTGCATGGGAACTTCATCAAGCGATCAACGACCGACCATCCAACCATGAAATATGAAGGCTGGCTTTCAACTTTTGGAACGAGTTCTTCTTGGATGGATGTTCTGGTCCGCCCATCACTTGAAAGATTGCTTTCTATTGTCGTAGGTGTGCCTTCCCACGTATTGTTTCCTTACCATACTGTGGGTTTATTGGATAAGATGTGGTTTGCCAGACGTATGCTTCTGCTAGACAGCTCCACGTTTCAATGGAGGTCATAGTGTGCTTCCAATGCCGAACTTGAGGAGATAAACGAACGAGACGAACGAAACGATTGGTATCCAGCTAGCAAATAGTCATAATACTATGAGCGATGAAGCTCAAATAGGTTAAGCACTGAGATATCAATGATCAGTCCACCATGATCCAACAAATCTGAGGCTTTTCGTGGTTCGCGGGGTACCAAGACGTCTCGGGTTTCAAGGCCGACTAAGCCCCTTCCCCTGCCAGGGCCTTTTGTCTAAGGAGCGTCGCATTTTCCCATGATCCGCCGACTTCATCATTCGGTGTGCAGCCTGCCGTCATGGGTACAGTTAACGCGCTAATTAGTTGCAAAGTTGGTGAGCTACGACATCTGCCATGTCCCCTGAATGGAAAGACTGAGGCTGAACGCCTACAATGCAGCAACCGCGTCGTGCCGGATGTGGTGATACAGCACACAACACGGTTGGGAGAAATAATAATAACAGCAGCAGCAGCAACCCGACTCATATCTCCTTTGCATGACTAGGTAGAGGCAGAGAGGACGGAAAGATCATGTTCCATAAGATGGTGCGTCCAACTTATCATCACTATCAAGAACCCTAGGAAGGCCTCAAGTCAGTTGAGTTCGACGAGCCAGAATGAACCTTGCGCAGGACCAGCAGCACGACGGCGTGCACAGTTGCACAATTCCAGATGGTGCAAAACTTACGAGAGCTGCTTAACGAGATAGCCTTCGCCACCATGCTCCATATCAACGTTGTATACGTAAAACCCGCCGTCACTTGTGACGACCATGACCTGAGGACTGCTGCTGCTCATGGCAACAACACTCCTCAGGGGTCCACTGGGCACTTGCGAGCCAGCAGCATTCCCGCTGCGACCCGACGCGGGCGATTGGGTAGCCCTGGGAATTTTGATGTATGCAAAATCCCGAAGAGGTTCCCACATCTCAGTAACGGTCTGCGGCAAGTAGGATCCGACTACTCCGGCTACGCTGCGACCCATTATCTGCGACGATCGTCGAAGCATACTGCTAAATGAGCCGCTCTGTCGCCTGTGTAGTTGTTGTGTGTTACCGCTAGCATGGTTCGGCTCAGATGGTTCGGCCAAATCACTTCGGGGAGAGCCCGCCGCGCTACCGGCAGGTGAATCAGTGGCACTGTCGTAACTGCGGGAGCGAGACCAACGATCCTGTCTTGGAGAGGACGGAAATTCAGCGGTGGCGGTGACGCTTCCGGGGGGGGTTATGGCAAGACGAAATATGTGTACCGTGTCGGAGGTTGAAGAGACGCACAGGAGCGTGGAGCTGAGGTTGAATGACATGCTGTAAATGGTGGATGGGTACGTTCCGCGGCGGAACTGGAATAGCTTCTGGCCACCAGGAACAGAGAAAACCCGAATGATGGTCCCGGTCTCACTAGCTGTAGCGAGAAGTGTGCCCTCGCTGTTGAGCGAAATGCAGCAAAGCGGCGAGCGATGCGCTTCGATTACGTTGACGGCTTTAAGCGACACAGCATCGAAAATAAGCACTTCTCCTGAGGTCGGGGGCACATATGTCGAGAGTGGAGGTGCGTGAGCTGGCCTCTTGTCCCCGTTATCCTCGCGAGGTTTCGGTAAGGGGTATGCTATGTAGCAATTATCTGATGAAGGAGAGAGCGCGCATATGGCTCCCGGGTTAGGGGAGGTGGAGATGGTGGATAAAAGACTCATATTGGAGATGTCGTAGAGATATATTTCGGACTCTAGAACAACAGCGAGGCGTTTCCGATTGAGGCGGACGGCAAGAACAGCAGAAGGGAACGTGAGCTCGCATATAATAGAGGATCTCTATTCAGGGTCAGTGACGTACCACAGCCAAACAGACTGCGCGTGCTGACCTTTGTGTTCTGTATTATGAGGTGCCTCGGAGACAATATAAGGGCAACGAGGGAGGTGGAGAAAAGCATCTCAATGATCGCGATATTGCCATCATCGCTGCTGAAGATTTTGGAGAATGGGTCCGTGTGATATATGCGAAAGCCTTTGGAGGTACCCACGGCAAGACAGCTGTGGTCTTGATTGAAGGTAATGAAGTTGAGGGAGGTAGTTGCCATTGTGCTGGCGCAGGGTGCAACAGCGCGGCGGCAATGGACGATGCTCGAGTGTGGCCTCAATTTCGGAAAGAAGGTAGGTCAAATCTTCTTTCGCTGACGCCAGCGCAGCGCCACCGTTGCTGAAGGACAAGATAGGTGACCGATGTGGATGGACAATCGTAATACCTGGGCAAGCTATGCGAAGCTGGTTCCTGGAGAAACGTGACAAGGACGTTGGCATACGAGGCCTTTCAAGCCCTCGCTTGATGATAAAACGCTGCCTCTGGTCTCCAGTCAGTGCGATGTGTTGGGAAACGATGTGAACACACGAGGGTGAACTTACAAGGGGTTTGGCGAAGTGTCGAGCGAAGCAGGAGGGAGTGGTTGGTGCGGGCGCGGGTGCAAGCGCTATGGAGCAGACTAGAAGCCTAACTTGTAACAGAGGCTACAAACAGGAATCAGGGATACGAAGTAGTATGGTGTATAACAGGCATATCTTATTTGATACTATATATAGAAGGTAAGCTTCCTACTTATATATTTATATAGTGTAATCTGGATAGAAATACTCCATATCTTTATAGCTATTTATTCTATATTTATAACTAGAATTTAAGTTATTATACTTATTTTACTATAATTTTATAGTAGTTTTCTGAAATATTCTGGAATTAAATTTCTTTGGAAAATTTCCAGGAAATTTCTAGAATTTCTATAGAAAAACTCTACTATTTCTTTATAATATCTCTTCTTACTAAAATAATATTTAATTTATTTGAATATTATATTATAGAGGAGGGGCTAATAGCTTGCTTTCTATTGTAACTATTAGTGAATATATCACCTCCTGAAGTATAACTTTAACCCTCCTACCCCCCGCTAACTGCTGCAGCTAGCCTTAAGTTAATCTAAGCCTAAACCCCTTATAGCTACAGCTGGTATACCTACCCTACGTTAACCTTTTTGATAATAAATAACTAATAACTTCTTCTATATTAATCTTATATCCTTACGTCCTTACGCTATCTATATATAATTTAAATATCTTAAGGAATTTTATTACTATTAACTATAGCTATTCTATTTAAATACTTATTATAATCTTAATATTTATAATCTTAATATCCTCTAGACTATATTCTACTTACTTTTAAGATAAAACTTTCTATTTCTGTTGGTTTACCCATCAGGGGTAAATAACGTACGCCGTATGTGGTCTCGTAGTGCGGGTGTAAACTGTTCTGGTAAATCGTTGTTGTTATTCCTAAGTTATATTATATAGCCGCGGAGGCTACGTACGTAGTAATAGGGCTATAGCTGTATAGCCATATAGCCTATACAGCTATACAGACTGACTATTTACCTAACGTAGCTATAGTATAGTAGGCTATAAGGTGGCCTAGCGGCTATAGTAGTTAAACTGAATAGTTAAACCGACACTAGTAACTTTTCTTTATGCTATAGTAATATTATCTAAATATAAAAATCCTAAATAGCTAACTACTAAAAACTATATTTCTTGATATCCTCTTTTTGCTGCTAAACTTATTACCTACCTATCCCTCTATATAATTATAGTGGTTATATTAATCACTAGGATCTCTTTAAGTAAATATTAGAGATTAGAGGGGTATAAGGCTCTGTTTAAGACTTAAAGCTATAGGATTATAGAGACTATAAAGGCTATAAAAGCTATAAGGGCTATAAAAGCTATAAGGGTTATAAGGCTATACAGCTATATAGCTATAGAAGCTATATAGCTATAAGGCTATAAGGCTATAAGGCTGTAAGGCTATAAATCTATAAGGAGGTTATTACTTTAAGAGGTTAGTAATATTATATACTCTCTAGTAGTCTCTAAGATTATTACTTTTAGAGGCTATAGGAGAAAGTTTTTATTATATAGCCCTCTTGGAGCTATAAGGACTGTGGGAGAAGGCTGTTATTATATAGCTTTCTTAGAGCTATAAAAGCTATAGGAGAGAGCTTTTATCTAAGCTATATATATAGAGGGATATTAAGAGGTTTTAAGAGGCTATAAAGACTTTTAAGTATATTTACTGAATATACTCTATATAGTAATAATAAGAATATAAATTTAAACTTCTCAGTATAGCTATAGAGAGTATTTTAAGTTAATACTATAAAGGGGAAGCTTACTAAAGTAATTATATCCTAAAGGTACCTTCTTTATAGTAATCTCCTTATAGAGGTTAATATATAGTTTAGAAGCTTCTAGTAAGGTTCTAAGGAGGGTCTGAAGTATCTAGAGAGAACTAGAGATACTATAAACTCTAATATCTAAATAATAGGATTATAAGGCTTAAAAGGGTATATTTACTGAATATACTTCATTTTAGTAATATTAAGAGTGTGAATTTAAACTCCTTAGTAGAGCTATAGGAAGTATCTTAATTTAACTAAAATAAGAGTATAAATTTAAACTTCTTAATAGAGGCTTCCTCGAGAGGTTAGTATATATTTAGAGTATCCTAATAAGATCCTAAAGTAGGGAGAGTCTAAAGTATCTACATAATAAATAACTATTATAATCCTTTTACCTTATATAGACCTTAGGTAAAAGGGTTTTTCGTAATTACTTCTTCTGATAATAATAGATCTTACTAATCTATAGTATAATATTGACGGTTAGATTAACACTAATTAGTATTAGTTTACCTATTAGGGGTAAATAATATATACTATATATAGTCTTATAGTGTGGATACAAACTGTTCTGGTAAATTATTATTATTATTCCTAAGTTACGTTATATAGCTGTGGAGGCTACGTACGTAGTAATAGGGCTATGGCTGTATAGGTATGTAGCTTATATAGCTATACAGGCCGACTATTTAGTAAATATAGCCATAGCGTAGTGGGCCATGAGGTGGCCCAGCGGCCATGACAGTTAAACCAAATAGTTAAACCAACAATTTCTAATATAAAAGTTTTCTGCTACTAAAATAAAAGTTTTCTGCTACTAATATAAGCTAACTTATAATCTCTATATAAGTATAGTAGAATTTAGTCTATTTTTATTAGTAAGTAATCTTAATACTTTAATTAAGTGTGGCTAATATATAGATAATAATAATATAAATATAAATATGTTTAGTATAGCTATATAATATTTAAAATTCTATTAATTATAATATTATAATACTCTGAGGTATTTAGTAATTAATATAATATATTAATATTAGAATACTATCTAATTAATAACTAATCTCTAAAATTATTAGCTTAAAATAGTATATTATAGAACAGCTAGACGATTTTCTTCTGAATTTCCGGAGTTTATTTATTAATATTAGTATTTATAATATTACTTAGGCCCTCTAGGAGATATTAGTATTTCCAGTTATAGAGGTTATAATAGAATATTTAGTTTCCGCTATTATATTCCCCTGGTTGCAGGTAGCTATATAGATTTCAAGGGAATTTTAAATTTATTATAAAGATATAATATAGAAAAGTAATAGATTATAGGATACTTAACTTTTACAAGCCCTTTATTTTATTTTATCTTTAAGAGGTTTATAAAGATTCTTAACTTTATAACCTTAGTGGTTACTTTCAGCTATATATATTAAATCTTAGCTTTACTGAGGCTTTCGCTAATTATTACTATAAGGTCTTCCTCTACTGTAGGGTTAAATATTACAACTGGAGGTATAATTATCTATAATAATAGGTAATTTTATTACCGTTTAAACTAGTTATAAGCCAGTATTAGTATAAATACTATTGCTGGATATATTATATAGTTAGAATTATATATAGGGTGAAAAGCTTAAATACTACTATCGGTATAAAGTAAAAATAACTAAATATCATTTTATAGCTTTCTAACAGTTTTAAAGTATTTAGTTTCTATAAGATTTCTAATATATTTAAATAATAATCTTACTAATAGTTTTCTAGAGTTACTAGTAATATTATAAGTAATCTCTATATATTCAGAAACTATTATATTTGAACTGACTATTTCCTTTATAAGATAATAATAAATTTTAGTTACTTTAATTTATATTTGTGGTGGTATCTAAGCTTTTTACTCTATATATAATTCTAACTGTAAAATATATCCAGTAACAGCATTTATATTAAAATTAACTTATAATTAGTTTAAATAGTAATAAAAGTACCTATTATTATAAATAATTATATTCCCAGTTATAATATTTAATTTTATAGTAGAGAAAAACCTTATAGTAATGATTTCTATAGTAAGAATCTCAATAAAGTTAAAATTTAACATATATAACTGAAAGTAACTGCTAAAATTATAAGGTTAAGAGTGTTTATAAATCTTTTAAAATAAAATAAAATAAAAGACTCAAAGCTAAATATTCTATAATTTATTATTTTCCTTCATTCTTAATAATAAAACTGGGATTTCCCTTGAATTTATATAGCTATTTATAATAAGGGAAATATAATAATAAATTCTAAGTATTCTATTACAATTTCTATAACTGGAAATATTGATATTTTCTTAAAAGGTCTAAGTAATATTATAAGTATTAATATTAATTAATAGATTTTAGATATTCAGAAGAAAATTATCTAGCTACTCTATAATTTACTATATTAAGTTAATAATTCTGGAGATTAGTTATTAATTAGATAATATCCTAATATTAATATATTATATTAGTTACCAGATATCTTAATATATTATAATATTATTATTACTGGAATTTAAGATATTATATAGTTATATTAAAAGTTTTTCTATTTATACTAATATTCTTTATATACTAGCTATATTTAATTTGTTTAGTATATTAAGATTATTTACTAATAAAAGTAAACTAAATTCCATAATATATATATATAGAGATTATAAGTTAGCTTATATTAATACCGGAGAACTTTTATATTAATAGCGGAAAACATTTATATTACAGATATAAAGTTTCATTTTGGGGGTAAGTAGAATATAGTAAGAATATTAAAAGTGTGGATATTAAGGTTATAATAAGTATTTAAATAAAGTAGCTATAGTTAGCAGTAATTAAATTTCTTAAGATATTTAAATTATATATAGCGTAAGAATATATAGATATAAGGTTAATATAAAAGAAGTTATTAGTTATTTATTATTAAAAAGATTAATATAGGGTGGATATATTAGGTGCTGTAGCTATAAGGAATTTAACCTTAAATTAACTTAGGGTTAGCTATAGTAGTTAGTGGGGATAGAAAGGCTGAAGTTATACTTCAGGAGGTAATATATTTACTAGTAGTTATAATAGAAAGTAAGTTATTAGCTTCTTCCATAATTATATACTTTAATATATTAAGCTTTATTATTTCAGTTTTTTTTTTTAATAAAAGTAATTAATTTAATATTATCTATTTATATTAGTGTTAGTAGTATAATAGCTATAGGGCTATTAGGGCCCCACAGTATACTAACTATATAGTATAGCTTAGTAGCGGAGACTACTGCTACTAGTAATAACTAGCTACTAGTTATTACTAACTACTAAGTAATTAGTAACTAATTACCTAAAGTATCTAGATCTAGCCTATATATAGCTTATAGGCTATATACTATAAATATTAATTATTTTTAACTCTATTAGTATACTATATATAATAATATATATAATATACCTTCCTCTAGTAAAACTAATACTAATTAGTAGTTAACCTTACTATTACTATTTACTATAGATTAGTAAAGTTTATTTAGAAAGAAATAGTAATAGAAAATTATTAAGTTTAACTTAAAGTAAGATTACTAATCTCTTAATCTATTTAGATATTTTTAATAATAACTTCTTATTTAACTTAAAGTAAGGTAATATCCCTTCAATAATTATACTGATATATCTTAATTTTAGTAACTAGATATTTATCTATATCTAAAAGTAACTTACAGAAGATATTCTAAATATACTTTATATAAGTATATTTATTGAATACTTATATTATAAGATTTACTAGATTCTTATAGTAAAAAGATTTATAGTATTCTAAATCTCTCTAAATTCCTTTATATTCCTCTTCTTTTTTTCTATATTCTTCTACTTTCTTTCTTCTCTTTCCTTATTTAACTAGTAGATAGTTTCTCTCTCTAAAATTAAATTTTACCTATATAATATTAATAAATAGAATTAGTAAATAGTAAAAATAGAATCTTCTATCTTCCTCTTTCCTCTCTCTTCTAATTTACACTTCTTTATAATTTCCCTATAGTTAGAGAATAATAAGCAAAATATCTAAATTAGTAGAACTTCTTAGAAGATCTTTTAAAAACCTTAGTATATTAAGTAGTATAAGTAATATAACCCCTTTAGAAGTAAGGATACTAATAAAACTAAAGTTCCTTCTTAATATTAAGACTTTTAGTAAATAAAAGGTATTTAATCTAACTATAAAGTATAATTCTAACTAAATTAATAACTAGATTATATAAATTGCAGAAATATATATTTATAATTATAATTTTAGTAGAGACCTTCTGAATTCTTTCAAAAATAACTTTAAAGACTAGTTAGAAGAGATACCAGTTTTTATAGATAAATAACTACCTTAGTATTCATAGAATATCCTTATTATTTATAATATTAAGGTTAATATAAAAGATAAATAAATTTACTAAATTCTTATAAACCTAATAAAGTAAAATAAGTTTATTTTATAAACTAAGGAAGGAATCTAAAATATAGTTATAAAATTATAAAGTTTTAAAATACTTATTAATAACTAACTAAGCTTCCTTAAAGATATTACCTTTATCCAGTAGATATATTCTACTTTCTAGAAGTAGTAATAAAAAGTAACCTATTAAAACCTTATAAAACTTAATATTTATCTAGCTATTTTAAGAAACTAATTCTAAGAAGTATCTTAATAAACTAAAAGATCTATAATTCCCTTATTATTATTAGTAATAGATATAGTATTTTAATAATAAGGATAACTTAAATAATAAAACTCTTAAAATTAATAAGACTAATAACCTCCTTATAATTAGAACTAATAGTATAAACTTCCTACTTTACTTCCTATAATATCCCTCCTATATATTAACTTTATGAATAATTACCAGAAAACTAAATCTCTATCTATTAATATACTAATAGCTAAGAATATAACTAATCTAACGAAAATATATAACTTTAAGATAAAATATAGAGAAGCTCTCTATAATATCTTTAAATTAAAGATCTATATCTTTAGAGATTATTATCTAAAGTTAGATATACTTAACTATATATAAGTTAGAGTCTTTTTAATTATACTGAAAGATTAAATCCTTAAATATTATTTTATCTACTTTTTAGTAAGTCCCTTAATTCTATAATATTTTATAATATAGCTTACTATATTAAAAACTACTTTAAAAGTAACGAGAATTAATAAATTTACCTTACTAATTAATATAATATAATATTCAGAAGTATTATTACTAATAACTAAAATAAGATAAGAAAGAAAATATTTAAGATTCTTTTCACTAAACTAATATATATTTAAAGATTCTTCCCTCTTAAATAGTATATTAATTTTAGTTTCTAAAACTACTTTTTAAGTATATACTGAGAAGTATTAGAATATTAGTTAGCTTTCTTTAATTCTATAGTAATATACTAGAAAGTTTATAATTAGTTATAATTTACTATAAATACTATTATAAGTTTTCCTTCTATAATATCTTAATATATACTTAAAGATACTAATAATTCTAAGAGATTCTTATTAATTAGTATGAATTAATACTAAACTAACTAGATATATTATTTACCTTAAAGTTCTTACTAAAGATATAAATATAACTATTAAGAATATTTCTAAATACTATTTAGAGGAGAATATTACTTAACTTCTACTACTTTATATAGCTAATTTAATAAAAAATACTATATATATAGTAAACCTAGTTACTAATTAATAAGATACTTTCTTAAGGAGAGAAAGAATTTCTATAATTAATATAAATCTAACTTCTATATAGTAAATATATTAATATCTACTTATTATTACTTCCTTATATAGTATAAGGAAGTAGAAAACTTAAATAATAACCTTAGAGATACTTATAAGATAAATACTAAGAATAATACATTAATATATTACCTCTAGAACTATCAGCTTAAGAATTAACCTAAAATATTAAATTCTTTAAGTAATTTTTTAAATAACTTTATAATTTCCTACTTTAAAAAAAATCTATACCCCTAGATAGTTAAAAGATTATAAAGATCCTCCAGAACTAAATAGTAATTTATATTCTCATAAAAGAAAATAATATAACTAAAGAAATTACTACTTCAGTATCTATATTTATCTTTAAAAAATATTATTTAGATATAGATTTTTAAGGGAGTTTATCTAACTTAGATACTATTAGTTACTTTACAGCTAGCTACTTCCAGTTTAATATTCTGAAATAAACTATCCTTCTCTCTATTATCTTAAAAACTTCCAGAGAAAGTTTAATATCTATTTATTTTAGAGGAAATAAATCTATAAAAATAATAAATATAGTTAATATACTTATATCACTCAGTAGAATAATATTCTATATAATTCCTTTTAAGATTCTATTTCTATTATATCTTACTAATATAGATCACCTTAATATTACTTTTAATAATATCTATAACTAATTATATTACAATAAGAAGATTATCTCAGTTATATATAAATAGGAATATCTATAAATATTATTAAATAAGGAGGAGATACTTACTTCCTCATACCTAATAGAGATTAAAATCTAGAGACTTTATTATTACTTCAGATATCTATTTATTATATATCTTTAAAAAGTTCTCTATAAAACTAAATATCCAGTTAATTAAGAAGCTCTTATAGCTTTCGAAAAATATTACTACTAATACCAGATATATAATATTACTTCCTCTTAATTTAGACTTACCCTCTATAATAATATTAACTTTAACTTTAAAGTTATTATTAATATCTTTTACTTTAAGAATAACTACTCTATCCTCTATATTATTAATATAACTACAGCTTTTAATACTACTTAATTCCTACTTAATATTTCAGTAAGATTAATATAGGAAATTCTTAAAATATACTGAATTAATATTTACCTAGATTTACCTAATTTTATTTCTACTAATATTAGAATAAACTTTTAATTTAAAGACTTTTATTTAGAAGCTAAAATAATAAACTTAACTATTAAAATTATATTTCTTAAAATCTATAATAATATTAGTAAGATAGAATATTACTATATCCTTCTCTATTATATATATAAGATCCACTATTAAGAATACTTATTATTATTATAAAAATATTACCTCTAAGCTACTAATAAGTTAATAAATAATACTACTAGCCTAAATAGTCTTATATTTATACTTCTTATTTTTAGAATCTACCTCCAGTTTACTAAGGATTTTATTTTATCCCTAGAGATAATTTTATAAGTATAAGTAGTCTAAAGAGTAACTAAAACTATTTATTATAAATATATAAAAAAGATTATTAATATTACTGTAGCTATTTATTATAATTCTAGTATATTATAAGTTATAAGCCTCCTACTATTATCTCTTATATATATATAGTAAGAAAAGAAAAATTAGTAAGGTTCCTTCTAACTACTTACTATCTATAGTAAAATATATATTATTAACCTTCCTTATAATTCTTAAGAGTTCTACTTAACTACTATAAAAATATACTATAAAAGTAATAATATTCCTTCTTAACTATATATTCTAATAGAAATATAAAAATACTTCCGCTATAAGTATAATAATAGTAATACTAATAAAACTAGAGATTTCTTTTAAGAAATCTCACTTACTTTAATCTTATTCCTTATTATTCTTAAACCTCTAAATACTCTAGAGATACTAAAAGATAATAGTATCCTCCCTCCTTATATTAAAAGTAATATACTATTACTCTCTAATAAAAGTAAATATACTAAACGTTAGAAAACTATAAAGTTATTTCTTAAATCCTTAAAAGCTATATTTAACTAGGAAAACCTCTCTTAATAAGAAAGTAACTAAAAAGATTAATTTATAATCTTCCTTATAGCTAAGGAAGAAGCTAATCTAACTCTCTCTAAATTCCTCTAGTAAAAAGAAATTATTACTACTTCTAGCTTTTTCTTTAAAAGTTAATAAAGAAGGAAGTAGAAAATATTATTAATAATAATATAATTAAGATTATCCAGTATAATTCTATTCTCTATAAAAACTATACTATTTTTAAATCTCAAATTATTAATAAAATTAAAAATAAAGATAGTAACTAAATATATAATAAATTAAAGCTTATAATCTAAGGTTTTAGAGATAATAGGAAGCTTATAATCCTTACTTAGTTTTCTATAATTTAGAAAAGTAACTAAAAATTTATTATAATTATTATTTCTATATTAATAAAAAAAGAAAGCTTCCTCCTTTAGCTAAAAGATATTCTTTAGACTTACATTTAGGCTAAAACTAAACTTATAAGATATATCATAGCTAAGTTACCTACTTACCTTAAAAACTAATAATTTCTAGAATTTATAATAATAATTATTAAACTACTTTATAGTTTAGTTAAGGTTAGTATCTACTAGTAGGTAATATACTTAAAATATTATAAAGAATAATTATATATAAAAATATCCACCTATAACTTTTACCTCCTTATATCTTAACCTAATAACAAAATATTTAGTATAATTAGTATATAAACTAATAATACCTTCAGTCTTTCTAATACTATTTTTACTTAATAAGAAGATTAAAAACTAATAAAAACCTCTCTTATAATAAAATCTAAGATCTTTCTTATAGAATTAATACTATTAGTATTTAATAGTAGTATACTCTCCCTCTAAAATAAAAATCTCCTTCTTAAATAAAAAAACTAAAACTATAAGCTTACTATTATTAATACTTTTATAAACTCCAAGATACTTAAAAGAAGCTATATTAAATAATATATATATAAAGTATATATTACTTTAATTTACTAGTCTAAAGTATTCTTTAACCTCTTATATATAATATAATAATAATAACCCTCTAGTAATAATATTACTACTCTTAATAAGTATATTAAATAGTAAATAGAATACTTAGATTAAAAATTAACCTTTATTCCTCTTAATTTCTCTAAAATATACCTCTATATTTTTATAGATAGCTTCTTTACTAATAATATTAATCTATTATCTTAACTGGAATTTATTATAATTCTAAGCTAAAAGATAGCTACTAGTAAAGGTAAAATTATAATATAAAGTAACCTAATCTATTACTTTTTAACTAAAAGTAAAAAAGTAACTAGAAGTATATTTACCTTAGAAATCTATATTATAGTTACTAATATAGACTTTATATATACTATTACTATATTTTAATAAAAGATTATAACTTATTATAACTTTCCTTCTATTTCTATAATTATATATATTAACTTATATTTATTATACAAATATCTTATAAAACTTAGTATTATAAAAGAGAAGAAGCTTATAATTAATATTATAATTTTAAGATAATTATATAGATATTAAGAACTCTATAAAGTATAGTAAATTAATAGTAAGAATAATCTTACTAATATCTTCACTAAAAGATTCCTAAATTATACTCTAGAGAGATTAATTAATATAAATAATATAATAGTTTATATAGAGGGATAGATTACTTATTAAGAATAAAAAGAGGAAATTTGGAAAATTATTTAGTTAAAAAATATAGGTTATTTAATTAATTTTATCTTATATATAGAGATATAGTATACTATAGTTAAAAGATAAAAAGAAAGCTTACTAATATTAATAATATAATAACTATAAGGTTATTAAAGTCCCACAGTATACTAACTATATAGTATAGTCTAGTAGCGGAAACTACTACTATTAGTAATAACTAGCTACTAGTTATTATTAGCTGCTAGGTAATTAGTAACTAATTACTTAGAATATCTAGATTTAGCCTATATATAGCCTGTAAGCTATATACTATAAATATTAACATATTTAACTCTATTAGTATACTATACGTAATAATATATATAATATATCTTCCCCTAGTGAAACTAATAATTAGTATAACTATACTAATTACGTTTTCCAGTTTATTAAGTAAATTCTAAATCTATATAATCTCTAAGCTTATACTAAGTATTATATAATATTTAACTTTTATAAATAATTTTACTATAACTATTTAGTAATATAATTTCTATAAGATAAACCTTTTAGCTATAGAGAATATTCATTAAGTCATTAATCTTAATATACTTTTATAATTAATATATATACTATTTATGTAATTTTCAAATTTCAGATTATTATTTCTATTTTCCTTTATAATATAGTAATTAATATAATATTTACTTTATATTTTAGTATACTTAAAGATATAATATTTTTATTTTATATAATTCTCCAGAGTAACATTAGAATCTTACTAAAATCTATAATTAAATAACAAATCTAATTATATTATCTAAATAGTAAACTATAACTTCTTAAATATTTAGTAATATTATCATCATAATATCTTATTAATTAAACTTTCTACTAAAATAGTAACATCTTAGGCTTTTGATTTTACGAAAATAGTAGTTAGATAGAGAAACTTCCTAAATTCCTTAAATATCTCCTTTAGGTAACTGTTAGTTTAATCGTTAGAATTATTATATGCTATACGTAATATTATCGTATAGATGCAAACTGATATTCTGGTTTTTAGTTACTTTTATTACTAAATTATATAGTATGTAGCATTACGTAAGACTCTAGATTTATAGTGTAGTAATTACTTACTTATTACTATACTGTTAGGCTATAGCTAATACTGAATGCTAGATATCTATATATCAGGTTAACTGGGCACCAATGTGGCAAAAGCTATGGCAGTGGGTGACACACCAGGTGCCCCACTTTTTGGACCAATTAGATGAGAGGGATCATCCTACGGATTGGTCCCAACGGCGTATGGCGCGTACGCGTGCGCCATAACGTAGACTTAGACATAAATAATTAGAGACCATCAGTTACAACCTAGTTACGATAAATCGATCAATTACGACGTTTACCAGTTGTAAACCAACACTATAGTTAGTAGATTATGAAGGGTATATTACTATATATATAATAATATATATAGTTACTATATAATTTATAGTATAGTGTAACTAATACTAATAACTTTTTTTCTTACTATATATTCTAGTATCTATCTATTTATACTTAGTTACTTTTACTTTATATCTATAGTAGTATCTAATTTATTCACTCTATATAGAGTTCTAACTGTAAATTATACCCTGGAACAATATTTATACTAATGCTAGCTTGCAACTAGTTTAAATAGTAATGAAATTACCTATTATTGTGGATAATTATTCCCCCCGATTGTAACATTTAACCCTAGGGAGGGCTGAAGTTAGACTTCAGGAGGTAATATATCCACTAATAGTCGCAATAGAAAGTAAGCTATTAGCCTCTCCCAGAGGTTATTATAGTAGTTTAACCTTTAATTTTATTAAATATCCTTCTGCTTGAAATTAAGACTACCAGGCTTTAACTTTAGTTTCAGTAGAATTCAATATATTTTCTACACCTTCTTACTTTAATTTCTATATACTAGTGGTGGCAGCTTAAATATTATCCTAAGGTAATAAGTTTAAGTAGTCTATCTTAAGTTAGATATAAACTTAATTATAAATCTTTATCTTCCATAAGAAAATTATTAAATTCTAATATTTATTTATATTTTATATTAATACTCCTTAAATCTTCCTCTAAAAATTAGAATTTTATTTATTATGATTTAAATTTTAGCTTTTAGAAAACTAAGTAATCTAATTTAGTTAATTCTAATAATATGAAGTAAAAATCTATTAGATTAAAAATACTTTAAATTATTTAAACTTCATTTAAGTAAAGTCTTTTATAAGTTTATCTACTAATATTATATTTATAAATATATAGATGATTTTAAAACTTTCTTTTATATATTTTTAGTATAAATATATTTATTAAATAGCTATATATTAAAGTTTAGTAGATAGATATTTACTATTTATTTGGTTACTTTTGCTTTACACCTATAGTGGTACCTAAGCTCTTCACCCTATATATAGTTCTAACTGTAAAATTTACCTAGTAATAGTATTTATGTTAATACTGGCTTACAACTGGTTTAAACGGTAATAAAATTACCTATTATTATGGATAATTATGCCTCCAGTTGTAATATTCAACCCTATATTAGCGGGGGGTGGGAAGGCTGAAGTTATACTTCAGGAGGCAATATATCCACTAATAGTCGCAATAGACAGCAAGCTGTCGGCCCCTCCCAGATATTTACTATTTAAGATTATTAGTTTAATAATTTAGTGGTTATTATAATAAACTCTCTAAATATTTCTAAAACCTAATTTTATTTCTTAAAATAGTTTCTTTAAAGTTATAGCCTCTTTTAAGATATATTTAAAACTAAAAAGCTCTACTTTAGTAGTTAATATTATAATAATATTTTATTAAGTAACATTCTATTAAATTAGGTTTCTAAATAAAATAATATTTTAGCTATAACTTAATTTTTAAGTATCTTTATTATTTATAAAAGAAGTATCTTTAGTAATTAATTTAGTTACTTTTACTCTATATCTATAGTAGTATCTAAGCTCTTCACTCTATATATAGTTCTAACTGTACAATTTACCTAGCAACAGTATTCATACTAATACTAGCTTATAACTAGTTTAAACAGTAATAAAATTACCTATTATTATAGATAATTATACTCCCAGTTATAATATTCAACCTTATAGTAGAGGAAAACCTTATAGTAATAATTAGCGAAAACTTTAGTGAAGCTAGAGCTTAATATATATAGCTAAAAGTAACTACTAAAGTCGTAAGGTTAAGAACCTTTATAAACCTCTTCAAGATAGAATAAAACAGAAGGCTGAAAGCTAAGTATTCTATAATTTATTATTCTTCTGTATCTAAACTATCTTTAGTACTATCTTTATAATAAAACTGAAATTCCTCTTAAATCTATATAGTTATTTATAACTAGAGGAATATAATAGTAGGAACTATATATTCTATTATAACCTCTATAACTAGAGATATTAATATCTCCTAGAGAATCTAAATAATATTATAAATACTAATATTAATAGATAGACTCTAGAAATTCAGAAGAAAATCGTCTAACTATCCTATAATATATTATATTAAACTAATAATTTCGGAGACTAATTATTAATCAGACAGTATCCTAATATTAATATACTATATTAGTTACTAGATATTTTAGAATATTATAATATTATAATTAATAGGGTTTTAGATACTATATAGTTATACTAAATATATCTATATCTATATTATTATTATTTATATATTAGCTATATTTAATCTATTTAAAATATTAAGATTATTCGCTAACAAAAGTAGGCTAAGTCCCACTATATTTATATAGAGATTATAAGTTAGCTTATATTAATAGCGGAAAACTTTCATTTCAGTAGTGGAAAACTTTTATATTAGGGGCGTAAAGCTTCGTCCGGGGGGTCTGGAGGACGTTAAGGTTGCAGATATTAAAGTTATAATAAGTGTTCAAATAGAGTAGCTGTAGTTAGCAGTAATTAAATCTCTTAAGATGTTCGAATTATGTATAAATAGCGTGAGGGTGTGAGGGTGTGAGGGTGTGAGGGCGTGAGGATGTGAGAGTGTGAGGTTAACACAGAAGGAGTTGTCGGTTATTTGTTGTTGAAAAGGTTGACGTGGGGTGGGTATGCTAGCTGCTATAGCTGCGAGGGGTTCGGGCTTAGATTAACTTAGGGCTGGCTGCAGTAGTTAGCAGGGGGGTGGGAGGGCTGAAGTTATACTTCAGGGGGTAATATGTCCACTAATAGTCGCAATAGAGAGCAAGCTATCAGTCCCTCCTATCTTTAGTAATTAAGAATATTTAAGATAATTATTTATATTACCTAAGCTTCTAAACTGAAATACTAGAAATCTTATTTTATAGAGATATTAAATTATATAGTTTATAGTATCTTAATATACTTAAGAAGAGTTTATAAGATATCTTGATAGGAGAAAGTAAATATATAAGATATTTAGTTACATTATAATTAATATGTAGAGAATTATACTAACCTTAGTTTAATATATATAAATTTCTTTTAATATTACTTAACCTGAATTTATAATAAAATATACTACTAGAAGTAATATTATTAATATTAGTTTATATTTCAAATTAAAACGTTTAGTAAATTTAGTAATATATACATATCATAAACTAAGTAAATCTACTAACGCTTATAATTTCTAACTATTTAAACTTCCAGAAATTATTTTACTAAATCTTATACCTTAAGCTTATAAGCTTACTTTATATTAGTAATAATTTTAAATACTTCCTTTTTAGCTACTTTATAGTATAAGAGAAGAATATTATCTATATAAAAAAGAATATAGATAGTTTAACTTTAGTTTTTCAATAAATAAAGTTTCTTTAGGTAGGAAATAAAATCTAGAGATTTTAGTATAATATAGAAAACCTTATATTATAAAAAGAATATATTTTAAAGTCTGCAAAAAGCTTATTTAAGCTTTCTATATCTTTCTGCCACCTTAAATTTATTTAGCAGTTTAAGTATTTATTATTAGAGAACTATTTAGGTTTCTTATAGTATTAAGAAATATATTAATAATATTAAAATAAAGGATTTTAATATTGAAATATGCTGCAATTACTATAGCTACTTAAACCGTTTAGGTAGCTAAAATTACTATATATATAGTTTATAGTAAATTAACTGGTTATATATTTCCATATATATAAATTCTCACCTTATATCATTCTAAGAAACTATTAGTATTTATCTTATAGATAAAAACCTACTTTAAAGGTAGAAATCTTAACTCTCTATTCTGGTAATTTATATCTTACTAAATATCTTTTTTCTTCAACTTTATAATTTTAGCTTTTACCACTTTAATAAAGAATATTTAGAGGAATTCTGGTAAGTTAGTAATTTTCTTCTAGATTTTAGAAGATACCACTAGTTAGTTAAAATGTATTTAAATTTATATAGTTAAATACTTCTTTCTTAAGGCTATATTTTAAATAATAAGGAAAACTATTTAAAGGCTAAAATTATTACTATCAAGCTTGTACTACTAATTAGATAGATAGATACTGGTGAAGCTATTTTAATTATACTTTACAAGATATAAAATACTACTATTATATGTTTTTGAGAATATTATATAGTTGCTAATATTAATTTCAAGCTTAATTTAATATTATTATTTATTTCTATATTATTAACCTAACTTCTAGGTTATTGAAGTTTCAGAATTCTAAGGTTAAAAGTTACACTTGAGTTTACCTTCAGTTAGCTAAATTGGAATTCTAATATAATTACCTCCAGCCTTTTAGTTTAAAGTAAGTTTACTCTCTTAGCTAGCTAAATTATATACTTTAAGTATACTATTTAGTTTTCTAGTTATTGGTATATTTCCTAAATTCCAATTTTCAATTATTTATATTAACTTTATTAGTTTAGAGATTAGTTTAAATATTATTAAACCTCTCTTCTTAATCTTTAAAATTAAGTTAAAGCTTAACCTAATATGTTAGGTTATTTTTAATATTACTGGAATTACTAGTAGAAAAGATGATTCTTTATTAGATATTCTCTTTAGTTTAAATTTTCTAAGTATCGTAAGAATATAGTTTTCTTCCTTCTTAGTAATTAACTTAACTAAAGGTTTTGCAATCTTTCTAGTAAATACTTCATATAAATTTATTTTAAGTAGAATTTATTCTTATTAAACTTAATATTTCAGATGATAATAATTTTATAAAGGTAGGAAATTTAGATATTTTAGAGATTATAGGTGTTTAGAATATATTCTATTAGGTATTTAATATATTTCTTTAGTTCAATCTTGAATAATCTTTTTATAATATCTTATTTATAGTATTTCCTAAGTAGGTATACTTAATATCTATAGATATAAATTTATTTCTAATAGGAATACAAGTTTTAATATAAACTTAAAATATATTTCGGAATTTACTAATAAAAATATTATCTAAATTAGACTTCTTTAACCTTATATAGTAACTTCCAGTTATTTTAAGTATTTAGAAATATATTATATAATATTACTACTACTTAAATTACTTCTATTTATAATATAAATAATAGTTCTATAGCTTCTTATATTTTATTATATGATGTAATAAGGTTTTTTTCTATATACTTACTTACGTTAACTAAGTCTTTTATATATAAGGAAGATAGCTTAAGATTAATATTTTACTTTTTTGCCCATACTTAATAATCTACTTCTCTATTAATTACTATTATAACTTACTTAATATTCTGGTGAACTTTATAAATTAAGAAACCTCTTTAGTGTTTAATATATCTTTTGAACGTTATAATTATTTAATAAACTAAATTATAGATTTTATCTATAAATATAAATATAAAGAGTAAGCCTGAAAGTTTATTCTTGATAATAAGTATCTAGATATTACATATATATATACTGGGAAAGTAAAATAAATTCCAGAATATTCTATAAAATAAGTAAACTAAATATAATTTAAATAGTTATTTAGAAATAATTTATTCAGAATAAGCTTCCGTATAATGAAAGTAGTCTAACTACCTTAAGTCTGTAATTTCTACCTTCTAAGTATTATAAATTAGATACTTAAAAGCTTTAAGGTTAAGGTAACCTATATAGAGATACTAAGTTTGGATATTATTAGATTTATTATCTAGCAGAAATACTAAGGGTTAAAGTTATAATAATAGAATAACGTCTGTAATAAGCGAGTGGTTTAGACAAGTAAGTAATTCACCTAACTGTAACTATATTAACTTCAGACTTCTATCTAATAAGTAACTATAATATAGTATACTGTTATTAAATAAAGAAACCTAAGTGATACTAGCAGTCTAAGCTATTAAAAATAACTAAAAGCTTAAAACTTAAGTAGCTATATAAATCTACTTAATATTATATATAACTTTACTTTACTAATTAAAAGGGAAACTATTTTAATATAATATTACTTCTAACTTATGGAACTTAATTATATTTAAAAAAAAGAAGCTAGTTAAGTATATTCTCAACCTAAATTCCCAATTCTTCCCTCCCCACCTAAGTAGCATGGAAGATATAACTAATTAACTACTTACTAATTATAATATACCTCTAGTTAGAAAGTATTAGGTTTCTAACTTTATTAAATGCTAACTATAGCTTTAAACATATATTTTTGTAGATATAACTATAAGAAAACCTAATATAAAAATTCAGATATAATAAATATATAATTTTAGTTTATAGTAAATATAATTACGAAATATATTATTATAGACTTTAATATTTATAACTTTAATAAAACTAAGTTTATAATAAGCTAAATTATGTTCAAAATAGTTATAATAAATACTAAAAGGTATTTAAATATAAAAATTATATAGCCTGATAATTATAAATAAGTTATAGTTATTTAGGCTATTAGTGCGTCAGGATATAGTATTCCACTATATGTTATTATTGTAAGCTAATATTACCTCTCCACCTAATATACTGAAACTAATCTCCCACGCAAATAGGTTATTATAATATCTAAAAATAGATAGATAATAAATAAAAGAAACCAAAACTAACTTCAGTAATTTAATTAGCATATAAAACTATATATAAGTAGTAGTTATTACCTTCTTATTATTAATAAGTATGAAAGTTACTATACTGCTAACTTTAAGATATATTATAAGAATAATAATACTATTACTTTCTATATATTAGCCTCTTTATTTTACTTACTTTAACTTTTAAGTATCAGGTATTTTAAATTACTTAGAAAATATATAGTTAATAAATTAAGGATAAGATATACTAGAATAATATTTATATTATAAAGAAAGATTTCTTCTCTACATTTAATAAAGTCTTTATATAAGCTTTTATAATTAAAAATATTTAGAGAGATTTTAGAGAGACTAAGTTTATATTCTTAAGTATAGAAAGTATACTATTTAAGCTTGATATAAAGTTATATACTTTAATATCTCCAGAATTCCTGCTATTAATGTTTTCAGCCTGAATTTCCCAGATGCTTAATATTTTAACTAAAGTATCTTCTTAATTGAAACTTATCAAAAGAAGAATCTTCTATTATTACAATAGCTTTCTAACTTTAGATATTAAAGCTATAAAATAATTATTAAAGAAGGTATAGGAATTTATATATTAAATTATCTTACTAAAATTTAAAGTTTAGACTTTTTAGAAAGAAAATAATCTATTTAGTTAATATAGAAAAGCTAAGAAAATATATCTTAGATAAAAAGAAAGTTTTACTATAGCTAAGGTAGAGATTATTAAGTTATAGAGAGAGATAATAAGTTAAATTAAGAAGGAAATATATTAAAGAAATAGTTATTAACTAAAAACTAAGATAAACTAATAGTAATATAGCGTCTATAGAAATATTAATTATCATATGCAAATATATTAATTTATTAAAGAAATATCTAAGAAAGAGGTTTCTAAGTAGTTTTAATTAAGTTACTATTCTTAATACTACCTATTAGTTAGAAATATTATATAGTTACAGTTAGGTAAACCACTTACTTATCTGAACCACTTGCTTATTACAGACATTATAAGGTAACTTTAAGATTATACCAGAAGCATTTAAATAGACTATTAAGTAGTTAGAAAGTAGCTTATATTTAAGAAAAATAAAGTTATACTTTCTAAGTAGCTATTTTATTATAATAAAGCAGTTAAGTAGCCTATATTGAAGTATATAGTTAAATTTTATATATTCAATTTTAGTTTTCTTAAGAAGTAAAGCTTCTAAAATAATATTAATATAAAAAGCTTCAATATAGATAATATTATTTAACGTTAAATTAAGTATATTCTTCCCCTTTAGACTTTTAAGAATATTCTGAATTATATACTTACCTTGTCTAATAATCAGAAAGTTAGCTAAGTTATACAAATTATAATTATTTCCTAACTTATCTTAAAAGGTTTCTCTTTAAATAATACTATAGAGTTAGTAATATAAATTACTTTATAATTATTAAAGATTATACTTACTGAAAGTAGGTAAGATTCCTAAGTAGTAGAAAAAATATCCGGAGGTATATTAATATTTAACTATTTAAAAAGAGAGAAATCAATATTAATATATATTAAATTTAAGGAATACTAACTGCTTTTACCGGATTTACTATTTAAAGAAGTTACTTTAGCTTTAAAATTATCTGAGAATAGCTTTTTAGCTTTAGCTATATAATTCTTATCATTAAGATATCTTTTTTTAACTAACCTTTAGTGGAGACTATATAGTTTAGACTTATTAATTCAATTAATTACTATATTTTAAGCAGTAAGTAGTATATAAGTATTAGGAAATTAACTGTAAGTACCAGTAATAATATACTTAATATATCTATAATCCTCAGATAGATATAGATACTGCCTTCAGTTATATAGATACTTTAGTTTTAATTAAGTTATATTATCTAATTTTCCTGTAAGTTTAGCTAAAATAAATAGTATTTTAGCTTAACGTTTAGCTAAACTTTTATTAATATATATTAGGAAGGCGAAAATCTCTCTATATTAGGCTAAACTAATAATTAGCAGATTAAGAATCTGATTGTTAATTACTTTTTAGTAGTATCCAGAAGCCTAACTAAATATAATATAGTAGCTAAATATTTAAAGCTACTTTTTAACTATAAATATGTTTTAAATTTTGGAATATTAAATATAACTACCTAAAGGTAAATTATATACTACTTATTATATGAAGCTAAAATGGAGATACTTAGATTAGCTTTTTCCAGAAGCTTCTTATCTTCTACTTAAACTCTCTATTATATAACTAACTTATTCTGAATATATTAGTATTTTAAAGCTTTTAGAAATACTTAAAGAGATATATTTCTATTATTAAGACGCTTTTTTTAAGCTAATATAAGGAAACTATTCTTAATAGTTATATTAACCCATATCTAAGTTATATTACAGTATTTCTTAATATTCTTACGTTTCAATTTATAAACTACTTAAACCTTAAGATCTATAAAGTAGCAGTTATAAATATCTATAGTTTCAACTATGTATAAGTTTAACTCTTTATTTTATTAAATAATATTTTCTATAGATAGCTAAATATTAAAACTTAGTAAATTAAGTAGTTTTATAATATTAATAGTTAGTTTAATATCTAAATTAATATACTTCTAAATATCTTAGCTAGTTATATAAAATTAGAAAGTAATATACTACCGGTTGAAATTAGTATTATTAGATAGCTTAATCTTAATATTAAGGTTACTAATAGTTGAAAATAGTATATTAGAATAATTATGATAAATCTAAAAAGGTATTGATGTTTTATACTAAAATAATTAATAAAAGTTCAGGGGATAATAAAATAAATCTAGACTTATAACTATAATAAGTAAATAGCATAGTATATAGTCTGAATATAGGTTATTAAAAGGTATAATCTATTTAAACTAGAATAGAACGCTTAAAAGTATATAAACAGACCGGTTGGTTCTTATATAAGCTAGAATAGCCATACGGCAGAATAGATGCTGTAGCTATTCTCACATATTAATTATATTAAAATCTTAAACTTACTATTATCTTTAAAACGTTAGATTATACGTTTAAACTTCTTATATATCTTATCAGTATCCTTACTTTTAACCTTATTAATAATATAGAACTTAAAATACTTATAGTTTTCATAGAGAGTAAAATCTCATTAAATAATCTTTATAATATTATTATTAATAATATCTTTAACCTTCTTTTTAATTAACTTCTTAAATAGCAATCTAGATATTAAAACTATATCTTTCATATAGGGGGTAAGTTAAGATATTATATTTAATTACATTCTAGCTATAAAATATACTATAAAATAAGGCTTCTAGCTAAACCTTAAACGTAGTAAGCTCACTATATATTAGTATATCATAAGACCTAAAGCTTCCAGTTTATTTTAAGATATTTAAAGTTAAGATAGTAAATTACTAATTACTTGGAGGAAGGATATTATTATCTTTTATTACAAATGTAATATAAATATTAGCTATATATTTGGAGGTTTAGGAATAACTGTAGATAAAATTAAAATAGCTAAATAGAATTATAGATTTCTATCTACTATTAGATTACCTATTAATTCTTAGTTTAACTGATAGTTAGTATATAACGCTATAAATATTAGCTTTTATAAAGTTATAGCTACTACTATACCATTATTAATTTCTTATTTATTATTTAAATACTATTTTATAGCTATTAATTAAAACTCTTAAAAGCTATAAGGAAGCTTAAGAATATAAATCTTACTATAAATAGTAAGAAGAAAGTATAGGTTTTACTAGATTTCTTTTTCTTTTACTATATATATATCAGAATCTGAAGTAAACGACTATTATATAAAAGATATTAAAGTTATTATATATTACGGAAATAATATTAATAGTATATTTAATATACTTATAGTAAACTTTCTTTATAGCCTTATATATAGCTTAAAATTAAGTAATAATATCCAGAAAGAAAGTTAAATCTTCCGTAAGATATAAATACACTCTAAAAATAAGCAGTATAGGCATAAGATTATTCAGTCTGGTAATATTATTAATTACCTTATATATTACCTAAAGTAATATCTCTCAAATAGCAGTGGGAAGTTTTATATAGTAAATCTTATATATATAGTAAACAAGTATATAATAATACTCCATTTCACTAATACTATTATATACCTTAATAGATATAATATAAACTATTAATTCTATAGTTTTAACGTTTAATCTAAAGTCTTTAGATTGAAAAGTTATATCTTTATTAGTAGTAATAAAATTGGAAGGGCTTAATCTTTTAAACTATTTAGTTGAATATAATGTTAATATCTAAGTTACTTAAGTAATTAAAGTAAAACTTAAACGTATAATCTTTAAGTATAATTAAAAAGGCTTATTTATGTATATTATAGAATATTAAGCTTAAAGTAGCAATTATAAAATATATAGATGTTTAACTTAAGAATATTATAGAGACTTCTACTATACCTCATGTTCTTATTATATAACTTTATAAGGTCTATAGTATATTTAGCGAATATATTATTAAAAAGAATAATGGTGGTAATATATAGGGAATATTCATAATATTCCAGTTCGTTTTAGCTATAATCTTAATAATTCTTCCGCTATTAAAGAAACTCTAAGGTAAAAAAATAGAATACCAGCAAAACTAATAATTATAATAAAGATTCCTTACCTTAGGCTATATATTTATAGGCTAGCTTGTTTGGCGGTAGATATTTCTCTTTAACAACTTAAAGTAAGAGTGTTACTAATATAGTATTTTCAATCTTTAGTTAGATATTAAAGAGGGGTAAAGTAAAGTTTAGCTTCACTAATATAAAAGTATTAGTTTACTCTGGAAACTTCCTAAAGTTAATCTGAAGAATACTATAGCATATATAAACCTTCTTAATTTCTTTAAAGATCTATAATATAAACTTCTCTTATCAGATAAGCTAATATAAAATAAAGTAAATCCAGTTGCCACTTATATTAACCTCAATATTATAAAGTATTAGGTGGTCTCTAAGGTAGTAGTTAATATTTAGATTAGTAAGTTACTAAGTTTTTATAAGCTACCCTTTAAAATCGCTCTTAAAAATCTAATAAAGTTCCAGACTATAGAAGTTTATATAAATATAAAAAGCTACCTAATATACTATATAGATAGAAACTATTATAAAGTCTTCCTTTATAATATTAATATAATTAAAATTATAAAGTTAGCTAAAAAATATTAAATCTATATATTAGTAAACTCTTATTAATATTAGAATACTTACTGGTGAAGTTATTATAGATATAGAAATATCTAAGGTAGATATCTTACCTATAAAGGTTAAGTTAGATATTATTATAGAAACTGGAGGGATGTAGAGTAGGGAAGATTTATTAATTTTGCTAAATTTCTATAGAGAGAGGTAGGGAAAGAGTTTTCAAAAGGCTATATAGATTTCTTAAGAAAATAAGGCTAAAGATACTATAAATCTCTAATACCAAAAAGATTTAGTAAGATTTAAAAAAGATTATTATATTTACCAAATATCCTTTAGTCATTAATATTAAGAATCTAACCTAAGTTTCAGTAAAGCTACAAAATATACCCTTATTTAACTATAGTAAAAGCCTAACTCAAATTATAAAATAGTTTCTTTAAGAAAATAGTATATAATTTAAAAACTTCTGGTAAGTTTCTAGGGTGGAAAACGTCTAAGATATTTAAGTAATAAAGTTTACAATCTTTAACCTTATATAAATCTTAGAAATAGAATTTTATAATTATTTCTTTTAGTATAACTAGGATTAGTAATTTATAGCACAATAGTATAATAGTTAGATTAACTACTAAATAGTATTAATTTAATTATTCAGATTATTATATATTATTTATAATCTTATTATATAGATATAAACTGATATTCTGGTTTCTAGTTATTGCTATTACTATATTATATAGTATATAGCATTATATAAGATTCTAGATCTATAGTGTAGTAATTACTTACTTATTACTATACTATTAGGTTACGAATAGCACTGGATACTAAGTATTTATAGCTAGTAGACTTCAGAGTGTATACTGCTATATATATATAGCAGTATATATAGTTACTGTATACCCTACGGTATAGTGGAACTAATAGTAACCTTTCTATAAGATTAATATTTTATTTTTATTAAGATTTAGATAGATATCCAAAAAGAAGTCTGGCACTTTTAAATTATTATTTTAATATTCTATTGAACTTATAGAAATCACTATAGTAATATCATTACTTAGTTTAGTAATATATATTATTAATATAGGTGGCTATTAAAACCTTCAGTTTAGTATTATAATAAATAATATTATTTAATAGTAAAATCTTGAAATCTGTTTATATTAAAATCTCTTTAAGTTTCTGCTACTAGTATTAGTCTTTCTACCTAAGATTATATAGTATTACCATAATTAAATAGTTTAGGTCAAATTAATAGTATATTTTATAATCTTAATGTAGTAGAAATATCTTAAATACGTTACATAAGTATAAAGATATAGAAATACGTATATACAAATATTTTCCTTAAGTTTGCTATTAATATATACTTTAATAGAATTCTACTACCTAATAGTATATTCTTTCTATTATATATGGAAGATCAGAATGCTTCATAATATTACTTGAGATAATAAGGTATATATATATTGGGTTATTTTTACTTTATATTTATAGTGGTATCTAAGCTTTTGACTTTATATATGGTTCTAACTGTATAATATATCTGGTAATAGTATTTATATTAATACGAGCTTATAACTAGTTTAAATAGTAGTAAAATATCCATTATTATAGATAATTATATATTAAGTTATAATATTTAACCTTATAGTAAAGAAAGACCTAATTATTATAATCTATATAGTAAAGGTTTTAGTAAGGTTAGAATATAATATATATTTAGTTACTTTTACTTTATATCTATAGTGATATCTAAGCTATTTATCCTATATATAGTTTTAACTGTAAATTATATTCTGAAATAGTATTAATACCAATACCAGCTTATAACTAGTTTAAATAGTAATAAAATTACCTATTATTATAGATAATTATACATTCGGTTATAATATTTAACCCTACTATAGAGGAAGACCTTATAGTAATAATCTATATAGCGAAAACTTCAGTAAAGCTAGAACTTAATATATATAGCTGAAAGTAACTATTAAGGTTATAGGGTTGAGAACTTTTATAAACCTCTTAAAGATAGGATAAAACAGAGGGCTGAGAGCTAAGCGTTCCATAATCTATCGCTCTTCCGGGGGGTGGGGGGGCTGAAGTTATACTTCAGGAGGCAATATATCCACTAATAGTCGCAATAGAGAGCAAGCTATCGGCCCCTCCCTTAATATATATAGCTGAAAGTAATTATTAAAATTATGAGGTTAAGAATCTTTCCAAATCTCTCAAAGATAGAATAAAACAAAACGTTTATAAAAGTGAAGTATTTTAATTTTTATGGCTTTTCTATATTCTTTATAATTTAATTGGAATTTTCCATAAATCTTTATAGCTATTAATAACTAGGGAAATATAATAGTGGGTTCTAAATATTATATTATACTCTTTCTAACTAGAGATATTAATATTTTCTAAAAAGTCTAAATAATATTATAAGTATTAATATTTAGTTACTTTTGCTTTATATCTATAGTGATACTTAAGCTCTTCACCCTATATATATTTCTAACTGTTAAATTTACCTAGTAATAGTATTTATACTAATACTAGCTAATAACTAGTATAAATAGTAATAAAATTACCTATTATTATAGATAATTATACCTCTAGTTATAATATTTTACCCTATAGTGGAGGAAAATCTTATAGTAATAATTAGTAAGAGCCTTAGTGAGGCTAAAGATTAATATATATAGCTGAAAGTAACTATTAAGATTATAAAGTTAAGAACCTTTATAAACCTCTTCAAGATAGAATAAAATAAAAAACTGAAAGCTAAATATTCTATAATTTATTTTTCTTCTATATCTAAACTATCCTTAGTATTACTTTTATAATAGAATCTGAATTTTTCTTTAATTTATACAGCTATCTATAACTAAGGTAATATAATAGTAGGTTCTAAATATTTCTTTATAACCTTTATAATAGGAGGTATTAATATCTCTTAAAAAGCTTAAGTAATATTATAAATACTAATATTAATTAATAGACTCTAGATATTCAGAAGAAAATCACCTAGCTATTCTATAATATACTATATTAAGCTAATAATTTCAGAGACTAGTTATGAATTGGATAGTATCCTAATATTAATATACTATATTAGTTACTAAATATCTTAAAATATTATAATATTATAATTACTGGAGTTTTAAATACTATATAGCTATATTAAAAATATCTATATTTATATTAGTATTATTTATATATTAGCTGTATTTAACTAATATATTAAGATTATTTACTAATAAAAGCAGGCTGAATTCCGCTATACTTACATAAACATTATAAGTTAGCTTATATTAGTAGTAGAGAACTTTTATATTAATAGTAGAAAACTTTCATATTGAAGATATAAAATTATATCTTAGGGGCAAGTAGAATATAGTTTGGAGGATATTAAGATTATAGATATAGAGGTTATGATAAGTGTTTAAACAAAGTAGTTATAGTTAGTAGTAATTCAATCTCTCAAGATATTTATATTATATATAGATAGTATAAGGGTGTAAGGATATAAGGTTAATATAGAAGAAGTTATTAGTTATTTATTATCGAAAAGGTTAATATAGGGTAGATATACTAGCTACTATAGCTATGAGGGATTCAGGCTTAGATTAACTTAAGGTTAGCTGCAGCAGTTAGCAGGAGGGTGAAAGGGCTGAAGTTATACTTCAGGGGGTAATATATCCACTAATAGTTATAATAGAAAGTAAGCTATCAGCCCCTCCTATAAGTATTAATATTAATAAATAAACTTTATATATTTAGAAGAAAGTTATCTAGCTATTTTATAATCTACTATATTAAGCTAATATTTTCGGAAATTAGTTATTAATAAGATAGTATCTTAATATTAATATACTATATTAGTTACTAGATATTTTAAAATATTATAATATTATAATGACTGGGGTTATAAATATTATATAGTTATATTAAAAGTATCTGCTTATATGCTAATATTATTTATATATTAGGTATAATTAATTAATATTTCAAGATTATTTAATAATAGAAGTAAACTAAGTTTCACTATATTTATATAGCAATTATTAGTTAGGTTATATTAATAGTGGAGAATAATATCAATCGCGGAAAACTTTTATATTAGAAATATAAAAGCTTATCTTAGGAGTAAGTAAGTTATAGTCTGGAGGATATTAAGGTTGCGGATATTAAGGTTATAATGCGTATTTAAATAAAGTAGCTATAGTTAGAAGTAATTAAATCTCTTAAGAAATTTAAATTATATATAGTATATGAATATAAGAATATAAGAGTATAAGGTTAATATAAAAGAAGTTATCAGTTATTTACTATTTGCAAAAAGGTTAATATAGGGTGGATATATTAGTTACTATAGCTGCGAGGAATTTCAATTTAGATTAACGTAGGGCCGGCTATAGTAGTTAGTAGGAAAATGGAAAGACTGAAGTTATATTTCAAGGGGTAATATATCCACTAATAGTTACTGTAGAGAGTAAGCTATCGGCTCTTTCTAAAGTATATATATATATATATATATAAAACTCCTTCTATAAATTTAAAGAAATTCTTAGGTATAAATTTTAGCCTTTCGCTTCAATAACTTATAATATATCTTCTTATATTTAAGTATTCCTTTTGCTATAAACTTTAATTTTAGGGAACCTCTAAAATTAATATAAACTATAAAGTTTCTTTCTTAATTAATATAATTATTTTATTAAAGTAAGCTTTCTTATATAGAAACTAGTTACTTGCAGATTTATTATATATTTTAGCTCTTATAGCTAGATTAGTAAATAGTTAGATTTCCTCCTAAAATGGTATATTATTTCATATAATTATATGGAAAAATAATTCCTTCTTAACAATAATATTATCTTCTAGTGGTTTCTTAGATATTTCCATTTATAAGTAGAAGATTCTTAGGGTATATGAGATAATATTAATATATCTCTATAATTTAATTTCTAAGTAGATAGTAAAGTTTATAACATACTAACTTTTTACTAATTAATTTATAGAATATAATAGTCAAAGTAATAATAACTTTATTCTATACTTTAATATATATTCCATACATTCCTTTAACTTTATTTCTAATTACAATATCTTTCCCTATTTAAGAGTTTATATTTTGGGATTTTACCTAAATATCTAAATCAATATTACTAAAGTAGATACTATTAATAATCTGAAATTAGCTTATTTTAGAACTTAAATTTCTTTCTAATTCCAGATTCTTAATTAATATCTAAATAGGAATCTTATTAAGCATTATAGCTATATATAATTAGTTTATAAGATAATGAATAGGTATTATTAGCTATATCTATCGATATTCCAGAATATTTATATTAACTACTAGTATTTTAGCTTTATTTGGAGTAATTCAAATTACTTATTCCAATACTATATTTTATTTATAAATACATAGTAGTAAAACTTTAATTCCAATATTTCTATTTCTTAATATTATTTTCGAAACAGTAACTATAAATTAAGTAATACTATTAATATAAATTAGCTATATAGGTAATTTTAAGTAATTCTTCTATCTAATAATAAAGATTTGCATTTAATAGGCTAATTTATCCTTTATATTATTTAATATTTATAACATAAATCTAAACTTAATGTCTATTATCAGTAGAAGGTATTTGTACTATTCTACTAGTTTTACCTCTTTAATATTAATATAAATAATACAGCTAGCTATTATTATACTCTCTCAAGGTATTTATAGAGAATAATATAAACTCTTGAAAAGATTACAGATTTTATATAATATTAAACTTATATTTTCTATCTATACTAAGTATTTATATATTAGTTAAATTATTTATTTTACTTTTAGTATTTAGAATAGCCTAATCTTTAGTATTGAAATTTTGAATCTATCTTTTATTAGGTAGAGGATAATATTATTGAAATGGTAGTAATTTACTAGCTTTGTATAGTAAAAATCAATCCTTACTTTAGTATATTCAAACTGGTAAGAATTACTTTATCTAAATTTATAATATTATTTCCTTAGAGGTATCCTTCTTTAAGGTAAAGCTTTTCGCAACTAAATATATATGTAACTAAAGTATGGTATTTATGGTGGTAATATCTATAGAAGAAGTTACTGGCTAGAGGCTGGAGATATAAGGAAAGCCTAAGAGCCCTAAAGCTATATGATTTACCCCCTTAATATATTTTTTCAAATTTAATAAGCTAAGTAACTAGATATTATATAAAATCTATACTAAAGAATAAAATCTATACCTCCCTAGTGATTATTTTCTATTCTGATAAATCTCTATATTTGCTAATAGCTAAGTTATATATAATGCTGGAATTTTAGGTAAAGAGTGTTATGGTTGTTAAAAAGGAAGATCTCGTCAAAAAAGATACTGTCACTACAATACTACTCAGGGTCGAAAAATCGATATACCAAGGGCCGAAATAGGGTTCTTGCAGTTAGTAAAAAGTAACACTTAAGAGCGCAAACGCTTAAGATGCAAAATGTATAAAGAACACACGCTACACGGAGTATGTATATAGTAAAGATTAAATAACGTGGAGGATGTAAATGCTTAAGGTGCAAAAGGTGTTAAAAACATATATTATATAGAGGGCTTATGTGGCAAGGGTGAAATAAATGCGGAAGATATAAACGCTTAAGTTGCAAAAAGAATATATTTTATATGGAGAGTATATATAGTAAGAGTTGTTTCTAGTAATATATGCTATATGGAGAGTATATATAGTGGGGTTAATATATTATGTTTTATACTTTAGAGGAAAGGAATTCAAAACACTACACAAAACTCGTAATATATCAAAATGCCGTTAATAATAAAAATAGGGTAAAAGAAATGTTAGAAATAACTTTAAGAAGTAAAAAGAGCCTCCCTGGAGGGCCCCTAGGCTTACAATCTGTATATAACTAAATTACAGTATTTATAGTGGTGATATTTATGGAAGAAGTTGCTAGCTAGAGGCTGGAGATAGAAGAGAAGCCTAAGAGGCTTAGGGTTATATAACCTACTTCCCCAACAAAATATATCTATAGAAAATTCTTCTATATATAAAATTTTATTAAGTTAAATTCTTTTGGTTACTTTTGCTTTATATCTATGGTGGTCGCTAAGCTTTTTACCCTATATGTAATTCTAACTGTAAATTATATTCCAGAATAGTATTTATACTAATGCTAGCTTGTAACTAGTTTAATCGGTAATAGAATTACCTATTATGATAGATAATTATATATCCGGTTATAATATTTAACCTTATACTAAAGGAAGACCTTATAGTAGTAATCTATATAGTAAAAGCCTTAGTAAGGTTAAAGTTTAATATATATAGCTGAAAGTAACCACTAGGATTATGGGGTTAAGAATATTTAGAACCCTCTTAAAGATAGAATAAAATAGAAGGCTGAAAGCTAAGTATTTTATAATTTATTGCTTTTCTATATCTAAACTATTCTTAGTATTACCTTTATAATAAAACCGAAATTCTCCTTAAATTTATATAGCTATCTATAACCAGGGAAATATAATAGCGGAAACTAAATATTCTATTATAATTTCTATAACTAGAGATATTAATATCTTCTAGAAAGTTTAAGTAACATTATAAATACTAATATTAATAAATAGACTTTAAATATTCAGAAGGAAATTATCTAACTATTTTATAATATACTATATTAAGTTAATAATTTCAGAAACTACTTATTAGTTAGATAGTATCTTAATATTAATATACTATATTAATTACTAGATATTTTCAAATATTATAACATTATAATTATTATAATTTTAAATATTATATAGCTATATAAAATATTTCTATATCTATACTATTATTATTATATTAGCTACATTTCATTAAAATATTAAGATATGTTGCTAATATAAGTAAGCTAAATCCTATTATATTTATATAAATATTATATATTAGTTTGTATCAATAGTGGAAAATATTTCTATTAATAGCGGAAAACGTTCATATTAGAAATATAAAGTTTTATCTTAGAGGTAAGTAGGATATAGTCTGAAGGATATTAAGCTTATAGATATTAAGATTATAATAAGTATTCAAATAAAGTAGCTGTAACTAGTGGTAATTAAATCTCTTAAGATATTTAAATTGTATATAGATAGTATAAAGATATAAGAATATAAGGTTCATATAGAAGAAGTTATTAGTTATTTATTATTAAAAAGATTAATATAGGGTGAATATATTAGCTGCTAAAGCTATAAGGAATATAACCTTAAATTAACTTAGGGTTAGCTATAGCAGTTAGTAGGGGTGGAAAGGCTAAAGTTATATTTCAGGGGGTAGTATATCCACTAATAGTTGCAATTAGAAAGTAAGCTATTAGTTCCTCTCTAAGTTAAACTCTCAATCTGTCATTAAATATTAATATAACAATTTTAATATAATTGGGGTAAGTTACTTCTATATTTATTATAATAGGATATATTATTATTATCGAAATATAGTTATTATATCATAATATGTAATTAATAGTATAGATATTAACTCTAGAGTTTAAGAGCTAGTTCCTATTTAAGAATTCTACTATTTTTATAATATTCTTATAGTGTAACTACTATCTATTCTTTTTATTATAATCCTTGTGGAAAATATAAAAATTCTGAGGGTTAACATAAATTAAATAAAATTACAGTTTCGTCTTAACTATTTTAGTTAGAGGCTACTTTATTTTTAGTAACTTTTCTGATATTTCTATCTCAATAATCTCCTTACTTTTTCAATTCCAGCTTTAGGTAAAATATCTAACCTTCTTGCAATTATAATCGGTAAACTTACTTTCTTATAGTAAATGTAGTTAGAATATTTTGTTTATTTATTTAAATTATAATATGTTAGGTAATCAGTAACGTCTTACTATAAAGATAGAATTTATCTATAAGATTTAACTATAATACCTCCAGGCTTACTATATCTTTATATTAACTTTCTGATTTGATTTTAGTAACCTAATTGTAATATTAGAAGTTTATTCTATATATAAATAAGTAAATAAGATCTTTGTTTAAGTATTAGTAAGTAAAATTAGTTTCTAGTTTAACCTTTCAGAATAATTTCTATTTCTATATAAATGTATAAGAGGATCTACCAAATTTCAAATTCTTTACTCATATAGGTAATTACTACGATTAATATAATTAAATATTATTCTTTAGTTAGTTCTCTATATATAAACTATTAGTTTTACTAATCTAGCCTTTTCTTATAAAATAATAAACCTTGAGTTTATAGATTACATATATAAACTATATAAGTTAATTTAAACTATCTTAAAGAAAGTAATTCTTAGTGTTAGTCTACAACTGGTAAACATTATAATTGATCGATTTGCGTAACTGGTTTCTAACTGATGGCTTTTATTTCGTAAGATCTAGTCTATATTATGACGTATGTATATATATCATATGCTATTAGAATCAATCTATAGAATTATCCCTCTAATTTAATCAGTCTGAATAAGTGGAGTAACTGGTAAGTTACCTACTATTATAGCTTATACTATATTAATATCTGGTTATTCTAATATTAGTAATACTCTCTCTTACAGAAAACGCAAAAATAACGTAAAATGCCAAGAATAGCGTAAAATATAAAAGCTGGCGTTAAAATGCAAAAATAGTATAAAACGTAAAAGCTAGTGGTAAATGCAAAGTTAATATTAAGTATAAAACTAGTATTAAATACAAAACTAGCGTAATTGTATTAAATAATATGATAAATACCTTTAGTTATATATATTATCTTAGATATACTAAATATTATCTAAATAATTTAAATAGTATTTTAGTTATAAAATGTATCTTTTAAGTTATTATTACTTAGATACCTAAGGCCCTCCTATAGTAATAATTAGTTTCACTAGGGGAAGATATATTATATATACTATTATATATAGTATGCTAATAAGGTTAAAGATATCTATATTTATAGTGTGTAGCTTATAGGCTATATATAGGCTAGATTTAGATACCTTAGGTAATTAGTTAGTAATTGTCTGGCAGATAGTAATAACTGGTAGCTAGTTATTACTAGTAGCCGGTTTCTACTACTATACTATATTATATAGGCAGTATACTATAAAGTCCTAATAGCCTTATAGCTATTATATTACTAATACTAGCGAACTTTCTTTTTCCTTTATAATTATAGTATACAATATCTTTATATATAGTAAAATTAATTTAATAACCTATATTCTTTTAACTAAATAATCTTTTAAATCTTCTTTTTTTATTTTAAGTAAGTAATTTATTTCTCTATATAAACTATTATGCTTTTTACATTAATAAATATCTCTAGGGTATAGTTTAGCAACCTTTTAGTAAGAATATTAATAAGGTCATTCTTAGCGTTAATTTACTATATTTTATGGAGTTCTTAATATTTATATAATTACCTTAAAGTTATAATATTAATTATACGTTTCTTCTTTTTTATCATATTAAGCTTTATAAGCTATTTATATAGTAAGTATAAGTTAGTAGAGATAATTATAGAAATAGAAGGAAGATTATAATAAATTAGAATTTGTTTGCAAAAAATATAATGATAGTATATATAAAATCTATATTAATAACTATAATATAAATCTCTAAGGTAAGTAAACTTCTAGTTACTATTTTATTTTTAGTTGAAAAGTAATAATTTAAATACCCTTAAATTATAAACTTACTTTTGCCAGTAGCTATCTTTTAGCCTAAAACTATTGCAAATTCCAGTTAAAATAATAGATTAATATTATTAGTAAAGAGACTATCTATAAAGATATAAAGATATATTTTAAAGAAATTAAGAGAAAAAAGGGTTAATCTTTAATTTAAGTATTCTATTTACTATTTAATATATTTATAAAGAGTAATAATATTATTACTAAAAGATTATTATTATTATACTATACATAAGAAATGACAGAATACCTTAGACTAATAGATTAAAGTAACATATACTTTATATATATTCTTTAATATAGCGTTTTTAAGTATGTAACAGTTAGTTAAAATATTTATAATAGTAAGTTTATAATTTTAGTTTTTATATTTAAGAAGAAGGTCTTTAACTTGGAGGGAGAATATACTACTATTAAATATTAATAATATTATCTTTAGAAGAAAAACTTTAGACTTTACTAGAAGGAAACTTTTTAGTAACCTTTTATCCTCTTATTAAGTAAGAATAGTATTAGAAAGACTAAGAATATTATTAATTTATAGACTAATTATAATAAATACCTTATTATTAGGTTAAATAAAAAGGTAAGAATTATAAATAAATATCTTTCTATATAATTATTCTTTATAATATTTTAGATATATTACCTATAAGTAGATATTAGGTTTATTTAAGTTATAAATTAATTTAATAATTATTATTATAAATTCTAGAGGATATTAATCTTTAAGAAAAGTAGGTAACTTAACTATAATATATTTAGTAAGTTTAATTTTAACTTAAGTATAAATCTAAATAATATCTTTTAGCTAAAAGAGGAAACTTTCTTCTTTTATTAATATAGAAATAATAGCTATAATTAATCTTTAGTTACTTCTCTTAATTATAGAAAACTAAGTAAGAACTATAAGCTTCCTATTATCTTTAGAATCTTAAACTATGAGGTTTAATTTCTTATATACTCAGTTGCTATTCTTACTCTCAATTCTATTAATAATTTAAAACTTAAAGATAATATATTGATGGAAAATGGAATTATACTAAATAATCTTAATTATACTATTATAAATAGTATTTTCTACTTCCTTCGTTATTAACGTTTTAAAGAAAAAGCTGAAAGTAGTAATAATTTCTTTTTAGTAAAGAAATTTAGAAAGTTATTAAATTAGGTTCTTTCTTAGCTACAAGAAAAACTTTAAATTAATCCTTTTAATTACCTTTTTATTAAGAGAGGTCTTTCTAACTAAATATAGCTTTTAAGAATTTAAGAAATAATCTTATATTTCTCTAATATTTAGTATATTTATCCTTATTAGAGGGCGGCAGTATATTACGTTTTATATAAGAAGAAAGAATATTATTATCTTCTAATACTTCTTAAGAATTTAGAGGTTTATAAATAATAGAAAATAAGATCAAGTTAGTTAAAACGTCTTAAGGGGAATTATTAATCTTGTTAATATTACTATTATTAAGCGTATAGTTAAAGTATTTCTATATTTGGTCTAAGTTATTTAGTTAAAAAGAAATATTATTACCTTTATTATATATCTTGATAATAATTAAATAAAACTCTCAAGAATTGTAAGGACAACTAATAATCTATATCTTACTATAAATAGTAAATAGGTGGAAGAAATCTTACTATTCTTGCTTTTCTTACTATATATATATATATATATATATATATAAAACTATAGTAGGAAGCTTATAACTTAAGAAGTATCAAGTTTATTATAAATAGGTGTAATATTATCAACTATCTATTTTATATTTTTATTATAAATAACTTTAATTACTTCTTAAATTACCTATACCTATAAAACTATCTCCAGAAACTACGTAAAGCTTTTAGTAAGCTAAAGGTAGATTTTAAAGATAGAACGTATAAATATAAAATTATTTAGGCTAATAATTTTATTTTGCAACTTATAAGTAGCCTAAAAGTAATACCTTTAGGATAATAATAAATATTCTCAATAGTAGATCTTATATATATAATAAAGAACAATATAGTAATATTCTACCTTACCTATACTATTATATACCTTAATAGGTATATTTCCTAATAGTTAAGTCTATTATTTTAGCCTCCAAGTGAAAATCTTTAGATTAAAAGTTTATTCTGATATCAGTAGAAATAAAATTAGATAAATCTAGGTAAATATCTATCTAATATACCTTAAAGACGTTCTATACTAACTTTACTGAAATATTAAGTGGAAATTAAAAGAATATTAAACGCTTTAGCTATATTAATAATATAGAGATTAGGGTAGTTACCCTTAAGATAAAGAATATTTATAATAACTTTAAAATTAAAATTAATATTATTATAGAGGGTAAACTTAAATTTGTTAGAATAGGTAGGAAAATAGGTATGGTAAATAACCTGTATTTCAGGAGAAACGCTATTGGATAAAAGTAGTTTTCTTAACGTGAAGGCTTTAGGAAAAAGGTCGTAATAATAATGGTAAAATAGAGAAATTCTCGGTGATTATATTAATAGTATTGTTAATAGAATCTACCTCTTATTTGTGGAGATACAGAGGTTTCCTTATAGAAGGGCTATTCTGGCTCCGGCTGTTGCCGTAGGGAATCTCTGGTAGATCTCCGGCGGACCTCCGGCTGTAGCCACAGCATATAGGCTACTGTAACTACAGCGTATAGGGCTCTGTAACTACAGCGTATAGGGCTCTGTAACTATAGCATACAAACTATAGCGTAACGTATACTATAGTACCTATTATAGCATATAGGATATTATAACTGCAGCATATAGGCTATAGTATAACATACGCTACAATATCTACTATAATATACAGGATACTATAACTACAGTATATACGTTACAGTATTAATAATCTAAAGTAAACCAGTAAACTCTTTATATAGTTATTACTTTTACTTATAAACTACGAAAGGCAAAAATATAAATATTATATATATCTAAAAAGTATTTATATAATTATTTTCTATAAGAATATTAATATAATATTTATAAGTTCTATAAGAATAAATAGAGATAAAGTATTATTAGTTTAATCGTTAGGGTAATTGTATGCCATACGTATTCTTATTATATAGATGCAAACTGGTTTAGTAAGTTATTATTATTATTACTATATTATATAGCGCGTGGCACTATATAAGGCTTTAGATCTACAGTATGGTAATTACTTACTAATTACTATACTATTTAGCTACGGCTGACGCTAGATACTGGATATCTATAGCCAGTAGGTTATAGAGGGTATACTACTATATATATAGTATTATATATAGTTACTATATACCTTACAGTATAATATAACTAACACTAGCAACTTTTCTTTTTATTATATACTTTAATATATATTTATTTATATAAGAAATAATACTTTTTGCAACCTATATCCTTTTACCTAAATAATATCTAAATATCTATTTATCTCCTTTATTTAAGTTATCTATCCCTCTATTTAAATAGTTATATAGTTTAAATTAATAAATTTCTTAAGGATATAGTTTAGAATATTTTTTACAAAAGTATTAGTGGTATTATTATTACTATTAATTTACTATATTTTATAGAGTTTATAGTGTTTATATAACTACCTTAACGTTATAATATTAATTATTAGATACTTCTTTTTAGTAATACTAAACTTTATAAGGTATTTATAAAGTAAGTATAAGTTAGTATATATAATAGTTAGAGTTTAAAGAAATTTTCAATATTTAAGAATCTTCTTAAGTAATATAGCTATAGTATAGGTAAAGTTTATACTAGCTATTATAATATAAATTTCTAAGGTAAGTATACTTCTAGTAACTTTCTTACTTTTAGTAAATAAGTAATATATAAGGTTACTATAGAGGTTAAATTAGCTATTACTAGTTACAGTCTCTTAGTCTAAGATTATTATAAATTCCAGTTAAAATAAGAGGTTGATATTATTAGTAAAAGAGCTATTAATAAAAGAATAAAGGTATATTCTAAAAAGGTTAAGTAATATAAAGTTAAAACCTTAGTTCAAATACTCTATTTATTATTTAAGCTATTTATTAAATATAGTAGTATTATTACTTAAAAGTTATTACTTTTATACTATATATAAGAAATCAAATAGAGCCTCCAGTTAGTATATAGAGGTAAAGTATATACTATATAAATATTATTTAATATATACCTTCTTGAACGCCTTAGGTATAGTATATATATGATAAAAACTAGCTTTTACCCTTAGTGCTTTTAGTATAAATAGAGGTAATTACTATAAAGTAATAGAATACCGCTATTAAATATAAGAAATATAATCTCTAAAAATATAATTTTAAACTTTACCTTAAATCAGATTTCTTTAAACTTCTTATCCTCTCAGTAAGAAAATACTATATTAGAGAGACTAAGAATATTATTAGTTTATATACTAATAAAGCTAAAAATATTATTTTAAGTATATAAAATAAGAAGACATTAATTATATATTAAAGTTTCTATTTATAACTTCTCCTTATAATATATAAAGTAAGTTACTTACTAGTAGGTTTCAGTTTTAGTAAACTTATAGAGTAACTTGATAATAATTATTATAGAGTTTTAAAGATACTATCCTTTAAGATATAAAAGCAGTTTAGCTATAATATACCTTATAAGCTTTATTTTAGCTTAAATATAGGCTTAAGTAATATTATAAAACTATAGTATTATATTCTTATACTTAAGGAGAATTAAAACTACAGCTAAAATTAATTATTAGCTACTTTATTAAATTATTAGTAATTATATTAAAACTTCAAACTTACTATAATTTCTAAAGCTTTAGATTATAAATCTTAATTTCTTATATACCTTATTAGTATCCTTATTCTTAACTTTATTAATAATATAAAACTTGAAGTACTTATAATTCTTATAGAAAATAGGATTATATTAAATAATCTTCATAATATTATTATTAATAATATTCTTAATTTTCTTTTTAATTAATTCTCTAGATAGTAAGCTAGATGATATAAATACATTTTTTATATAGAGGGTAAGTAAGAATACTAAATCTAATTACCTCTTAGTTATAAGGTATATTATAAAATAAGCTTCTTAGTTAAACTCTAGAGGTAGTAAACTAATTATATATTTGCAGATTATAAGATTTAGAGATATTATTTCAGTTTGAGGTATTTAAGGTTAAGATAGTAAGTTACTAACTACTTAAGAAGGAAGAATATTATTATTTCTTAAAATAAAGGTAGTATAAAGTATTAGCTATATATTTAGAATCTTAGGGATAGCTGCAGATAAAATTAAAGCAGCTATATAGAATTATAAGCTTCTATTTACTATTAGGTTACTTAGAGATTCTTAATTTAGCTGAAAGTTAGTATATAAAGCTATAAATACTAGCTTTTATAAAATTATAGGTTTAGTTATATTATTATTAATTTCTTTTTTATTACCTTTAAAATACTATTTTATAGCTATTAATTAAAACTCTTAAAGGCTATAAGATAGCTTAAGAATATAAGTTTTATTATAGATAGTAATAAGAGGATATAGCCTTTACTAACCTTTTTTCTTTTACTATATATATATAAGAATCTAAAGCGGAAGGATTATTATATAAAAGATATTAAGGTTATTATATATTACTAAAGTGATATTAATAGTATATTTAGTATATATATAGTAGATCTCCTCTATAACCTTATGTATAACTTAGGGTTAGATAATAATATCCAGAGAGGAAGCTAAATCTTCTATAAGGTATAAGTATATTTTAAAAATAAGTAATATAAATATAAGGTTATTTAGATTAGCAGTATTATTAACTACCTTATATACTATCTAAAGAAATACCTCTTAAGTAATAGTGGGAAACTCTATATAGTAAATCTTATATATATAATATAAAAGTATATAGCAATACTTAACTTTACTAAGACTATTATATACCTTAATAGATATAATATAAATTATTAATTTTATAGCTTTTACCTCTAATTCGAAGTCTTTAAATTAAAAGATTATATCTATATTAGTAGTAGTAAAATTAGAAGGACTTTAGTACATATTAATTTAATATACCTTAAGAGCCTCTTATATTATCTTCATGAATATATTAGGTAAAGATTAAGTAATATTAAATATTATAATAATATTAATAATATAAAGTGTATTATAGTCATTAATATTGATAATATTAATAATAATTCTAAGGTTAAAGTTAATATTATTCTAAATAGTCAATTGGAAGTATAAGGAAGCTATACCATATATTTAGTAATAATATTAATATCTCTTAAAAACCTTAAGAGTGTACTATTTAACTAAATATTCTACCTTAGTAAGGATATTATAGAGCTATATTATAGCTGGATATTTAAAGTAGCGGTAGAGTCTCTATACTTTTATCTCTATAAGATATATAAAGGTAATTATTCTCTCCTTATTAAGAAGTATCTATAGATACCTCTGTTCTTAAATAATAGATATAATCTTTTTACCTTAGTGAAGCCTATTATTTAGTTTCTTTTACTCTGTACCTGTAGTGGTACTTAAGCTCTTCACCCTATATATAGTTCTAACTGTAAGATTTACCTAGTAACAGTATTCATACTAATACTGGCTCACAACTAGTTTAAATAGTAATAAAATTACCTATTATTATGGATAATTATGCCCCCAGTTATGATATTCAACCCTAAGTGGGGGGGTGGGAAGGCTGAAGTTATACTTCAGGGGGTAATATATCCACTAATAGTCGCAATAGAGAGCGAGCTATCGGCCCCTCCCGTGAAGCCTATTATAAATATTATTAAATATAATATTAAGATAATCTATATCTATAAGATAAAGGAGGAAGAATATATTATAAAGAATTATATAAAATATAATAACGTTAGGTAGTATATATATATATTAACTATTATAAGTATTATAATGAATGTAGCTTCTTTGAAGTATATTATTATTAGTTTACCTTATAGAAGTATAAGAATAATAGAGGAAATAATTGACTACTTTAATATAGTAAACTAAAAGTATCTAAAAGTTAAGAAGCTAGTAGTATCTAAATTAACTAGAATACTTTAAAATATAATACTTAAGTAGTAGCCCTTAAGTATAAAGTTATATATAAAGATAGTAATATTATCTGTAAGTTTATTACTAATAGTAATATTTTTAGGGAGAGTATAAACTACTATTTAATTTTAGAGAATTCTAGTAATTTTACCTCTATTTAAAATAATAAGCTTCTTACCATAAAATAATATAAGAAATATCTCTAGGGTAAAATCTATAGAGTAATCTTCCTTAAAATTAATATTTATTTAATATTATATAATAATATCTTTATTAGTATTAACCTCTGGCAAAACCTTAAGATCATTATTATTAAGGCTATTAATATCTTTATAGCTTATAAGAAAAGCTTAATATACTATTATAAAGTATACTTTAAGATTAGTAGTTAACTTATATCTATTATATAAGATATACCTCTTCTTAAAAATATACCTTATAGATTAATAACTAGGTTTACTATATATATAATACTTTTAGTTAGTATAGCTATATATAAATATTAGAGGTAAATAATAGCCACCTGAAGCATAAGGCTATATATACACAGAAATATAGCTATAATCTTAAGAATTACCTTAAAGTAAGTTATATATATAGTGAATCTAAGATTAATCTCTAGCTACTCTCTAGTAATTATCTTTATTATCTTATAAGTATTATACCTTTTAGATTAATAAGATGTTACTTATAGAGGATTATAACTAATTACAGAAACTCTAAGAGGTTACTATAAAACTAAAGAAAGCTAATTAGTATTCTAATATACTATAGTATATATTTATAAGCTAGAGGTAGAGAATGATATCTATTTAGATTTTAGTAGGAAAAACCTTTTAAATATATATAAGTTTTAAGATTAGAAACTTAAAAACCTCCTTTTTACTTTTATTAGAATTCTTAGTAGTAATATTTTAAAAGATAATATTTTACTAATTAGAGAGATAAAACTATTAATTCTTATTATTCTTAACCTAATACTTAACTTATTAAACTATTTAGTTAAATATAAGGTTAATATTTAAGTTACTTAAGTAGTTAAAGTAAAACTTGACATTATTATCTTTAAATATAATCAAAAAAGGCCTTACCTATATATACTATAGAATACTAAACTTAAAGTAGTAATTATAAAATATATAGATTTTTAACTTAAGAATATTATAAAAACCTCTACTATACTTTATACTCCTATTATATAGCTTTATAAAATCTATAATATACTTAGCAGAAATATTATTAAAAGGGATAGTAGTAATAATATATAGGGAATATTCTTAATATCTAAATTAGTCTTAGCTATAATTTTAGTTATCCTCCCAATATTAGAGAAACTCCAAAATAGTTAAATAGGAAGTTAGTAAAACTAATAGTTATAATAAAGGTTTCTCGCCTGAAGCTATATATATATACGCTAGCTAGTTTAGCGGTAGGTATCTTTCTTGAACTACTTATAGTAAGAGTATTAATAATATAGTATTTTTAATTTTTAGCTAGATATTTTAAAGAAGTAATATAAAGTTTAACTTTACTATTATTAAGGTATTAAGCTACTTACAATACTTCTTAAAGTTAGTCTTAAGAATATTATAATATTTATTAACCTTATTAATTTCTTTAACAGTCTATAATATAAACTCTTTTTTCTAAGTAAGTTAATATAAAACTATATAAATCTATTTACTACTTATATTAGTTTTAATTCTATAAACTATAAGGTAGTCTCTAAGCTAATAGTTAATATATAGGTTAGTAAGTTACTAAATCTTAATAAGTTACTTCTTCAAGTTATTCTTAAATATCTAAAACAGTTTCAGGCTATAGAAACCTAAGTGGATATAAAAAGCTAATTAATATGCTATATAGATAAAAGTTATTATAGAGTCCTCAGCTATAAAATTCTTATAGTTAATATTAAGAATTCAGCTGAAAAGTATTAAGTTAAAATATTAATATAATTTTTTAAAGATAGAAAAACTAGCTAATAAAAATATTATAGATATAGGGATATTTAGGATAGGTATTTTACCAAAAGAGGTTCATTTAGATATTATTATAAAGGTAAGAAAGATATAAAGTAAGGAAGAATTATTAATTTAGCTAGATCCACACAGAGAGGGGTAGGGAAAAAGTTTTTAAGAGGCTATATAGATTTCTTAAGAAGTTAAAACTAAAGATACTATAAATCTCTAGTATTAAAATAATTTAGTATTACTTAAGGAGGATTATTATATTTACTAAATATACTCCAGTAAGTAATATTAAGAGGTATTAATTTAAACTTCTTAGTAAAGCTATATAAAGTAACTTAATTTAACTAGAGTGAGAAATATTAATTTAAACTTCTTAATAGTAGTCTCCTTAAGAGGTTAGTATATTAACTCAGAGGCTTCCGGCAAAATTCAAGATATAGAGAATCTAAAGTATCTAAGTAATAAATCTCACAATCTTTCACTTTATATAAACCTTAGATATAGGGTTTTGCAATTACTTCTTCTAGTATAATAAACCTTAGTAATCTACAGTATAGTGGTAACAGTTAGGTTAACCACTAATTAGTATTAGTTTAATTATCAGAATAACTACACACTATATATAATCTTATCGTATAAATACAAACTAGTCTGGTAAATTATTATTATTATTACTATATTATATAGCGTATAGTATTATATAAGACTTTAGATTTACAGTATAGCAATAACTTACTAATTACTATACTATTCAGCTACAGCTGGCGCCGGATGCTAGGTATCTATAGCTAGTAGGCTATAGAGGGTATGCCGACATATATATAGCATCACGTACGGTTACCAAATACCCCATAGTATGGCGTAACCAACAAAGATTCTTAATGTTCTTAAATATTAAAATAAATCTAATATCCCCCTATAAGGTATATTGCTAGTATATAGCTTAGTTATAATATAAAAAACTCTCAAGACTTAATAATAAGTAAAAATATAGAGAAATAAGTTGGAAAACCTAAAACCATAAAGGTAAAAAGGAAAAATTTTAGTTTGAAATTTGAGATAAAATATACTTAAATTTAACTAAGCCTAAAAGCTTAGTTAGAATATCTATAATATTATTTTTTATATTTATATAAAATAGAAATATTCTTTTATTTCTTAAAAGATCTCTTATATAATAAAATTTTATATCTATATATTTTACTTTTTTATAAAACTTAGGATTTCCAGCTAGCTTTATAGCTGTTTCGTTATTTATAAAGATCTTAGGTTTTTCAACCTTCGATAAACCTAATTTCAAATTTATAAAGCTATAATTATAAAATGAACATCCAGCTCCTTTACAGGCATCTAATAAAGCTATATACTCTACGGTATAAGTAGATAAAGCTACTATTTTGTATTTTATAGTGAAATAACTTATAATATTACTATTTTCACCTGAACAGAAAATATAAGTAGAAGTAGATTTTCTATTATTTAGATCCCTTGCTTAGTCTGAATTAGGCTATTCTATAATATTTTTAATATAAGATATATCATACAGTTATAAGTAAATCTATATTCTTTATTATTATTTAAATAACTTTAGATATAGTTAAACGCTATAAAATATTCTTTATTTAAATTATGGGTGAGTCTTAAATAGGCTGTTACTGCAAAAGTAATATTAGGTTTTATTTTTAAAGCTAAATATAATAAAGCTTCTATTTCTTTGGGACAATCTCATATTTCAGCCTTGGAAGCTTTTTCTTTATTAGAAAGTAATTTAAGATTACTATCTATAGGAGTTTTGAATTTATAAATAGTTTCTTTCTTATATATCTCAATTATTTTCTTAGTATATTTACTCTGATCAATAGGTACTGTTTTCTCCTTTTGGTTTATAGATAAATTATGACTGAGGAAGGTAGAAGGTTCTTCTAAATTCTGTATTTTTATTTTACTTTTCAGAAAGTTGGAGAAATAATTAGCTACTTCTTGGTTATTTACTGCCAGCAATATACTATTTATAAAGTAAGCTAAAATAGCCGTATAGGTATCATTATTTAGTATAAAAACAGCTTTATTATAAGAAGGAATAATAAGTTCTATTAAATAAAGAATATTCTTCAAGTAATTATACCAGAGTCTCGGACTCTATTTTAAACTATATAAAGCCTTATTTAACAGACAGATAAAGGTATAATTTTTATGATCTTTATATATATTTATATTTAGATTTAGAATAAATTCCAGAGAGATATTCTTTATATTAAAATAAAAACTAGTTAGTAGATAAATATATATAGATATATTAATATTAGTATATTTAGAAGCTGTAGTTATATTATATTGAGTTAAAACCCAACTTAAATAGGTAGATAGAATAATAATATATCTCCAACTTTCAGGCCTACAGATAGTACTAAAGGTTTCTAAATAATTAGTATCTAAATATTAATTATAGCCTTAAGCTACCTATCTGGCGTTATATATAGTTTCTTTTATTCTATTATTTGTTTTTAGTTTATAAATCCATCTACCACCTAGTATGTTAATATAGTTTATATTAATAGCAGATAAAGGTATAATCTTCCAACCGTTTATAGCTTTTATTTATATTATTTCTTTCATTATAGCTAGAATCTAATTTCTATATTTAGGTGATTTAAATACTTAAATCAAAGAGGTAGGTTATTCTACCTCATTTACTAATAAAATATAAGAAGCTTTATTACTTTTATCAGTATTTCTATATAATTCTATATAACTAATTAAACTAGGATAGTCTAAAAAAGTAAAGAAGGTACTCTCTTTATAGTTATTATAGTCTGTTTCAACTTTGTCTGTTAAAGTAGGTAAATTAGTATATAGGTTGAAGTTCCTCTAAATATTATCATTAGTTTCTGTATTTATATCTGATATTTTATTTCTCTCAGATAGACCTGTATTTATGGTTTGTGGATTTACTTCTGAATTTATTTCTGTTATTTTCTGAGCTTTAGTATTTGGATTCAATAAAGAGTTATTATTATTTTCAGTATTTAGATATATATCAGAAGAAATAAAATTATCTGGATTTAAATTAAGATTAATATTAGGTTAACTAAATCTATTATTATCAGAATCCTTTTCTAAATTAATAGATAAAGGTAACTGTTTTTCTGAAGTATAAAAAGTATTTTCTAGGACTTTTATATCTCTTAGCTAAATAGATCTTCTTTTCTTAAAATCCCAAATTGTATAAGTATTATTTCTATAAGTTATAATACCTTCTTTATAAGTTCCTATATCTAATGTTTTAGTATTAGAATCTTTGTTTTATAATAACAGAGACTTCCCCAAACCTTAATATTATACTAAATTAAAATCCAGTTATAATAAACAGATATAATAAGTAAATATCTGTAACTTTCAGGCCTATAGGTAATACTAAAGGTTTCTGAATAATCAAAACCGAAGTACTGGTTAAAACCCTAAGTAATTTATCTAGCCTTATATATAGAATTACTAGGATCCAGATTATTAGGTTTTATTCTATAAATCTATCTGCCCCCTAACATATTAATATTATTCTTTTTAATAAAAGATAAATTAGGTAGAGGTATAATAGTCTAAGCTTCTATAGACTTAACAGACTTAACCTTCTTATTTATAGCTTGAATTTAGTTTTTACTATTTTGAGAACTTATAGTATTTAAAAAGGTATTAGGTTTGTTAAGAGTAATAACAGATAGAATATAAGAGGTAGTATAAAGATTACTATATTTATTAATAAATAAACTATTACTATAATTATATTAATTATAGTTAGTATAAAGAAGTAAAGATAGAAAATCTTTAACTGTAAGGAGTGCACTTTCTTTATATAAAAACTATTTATAATTTTGTTTAACTTCTAAACTTAAAGAAGAAATCTCTATAAATATAGTAAACTTTTTTAAAGGTCTTAATATCTATGACCCTATTAGGATAAGTTATAGATAAACCACCTAAATTCTTATTAAAAAAAGAATCCAAATTTATATTACTATTTTCTACTTTATTGGAAGGAAGTAGAGAATTAGTATCTTTAGTAATATTATTATTACTAAACTTAATAGTAATAACTAAATTCTCAGAAGAATTATTAGATCTAAGTTAGTTAAACTTGGTCTATATAGGTTAACTAAATTGAGTAATAATAGTATTACTAAAAATAGATAAATCTTCTTCCTATTAAGAGTTAAACTGGTTTTTAAGAATATTAATATCTCTAGACTAAATGATATTTTGAGATTCAAATTCCTAAACTAAATAGATATTATAGCTAAAAATAATTATAGTATTCTTTTTAGCTTTAGAGTCTAGCTTTTTAGAATACTTATTCTTAATTTTATAGTAATAGAAATTACTTTAAACCTATTAGTTTCACTAGGGGAAGGTATGTTATATATATTGTTACATATAGTATGCCGATAGGGTTAAAGGTGTTCAGATTTATAGTGTATAGCCTATAGCTATATATAGGCTAGATCTAGGTGCCCTAGGTAATGAGTTACTAATTGCCTGGCAGCTAGTGATAATTAGTAGCTAGTTATTACTAATAGTAGTAATTTCCGCTACTAGGCTATACTATATAGTTAGTATACTGTGGAGCTTTAATAGCCTTATAGCTATTATACTACTAATATTAGTAAACTTCCTTTTTACCTTTTAACTATAATATACTATATCCCTATATATAAGATAAAATCAATTAAATAACCTATATTTTTTAACTAAATAATTTTCTAAATCCCCTCCTTTTATTCTAAATAAGTAATTTATCCCTCTATATAAACTATTATATTATTTATATTAATAAATCTCTCTAGAGTATAGTTTAGAGACTTTTTAGTGAAGATATTAGTAAGATTATCCTTGGTATTAATCTACTATACTTTATAGAATTTTGAATATTTATATAATTACCTTAAAGCTATAATATTAATTATAAGTTTCTTCTCTTTTATAATACTAAATTTTATAAGATACTTATATAATAAGTATAAGTTAGTATAGATAATTATAGAGATAGAAGGAAGGTTATAATAAGCTATAGTTTTTTGTAAAGATATAGTAATAGTATATATAAAGTCTATACTAGTAATTATAATATAGATTTCTAATATAAGTATATTTCTAATTACTTTTATATTTTTAGTTTAAAAGTAATAAACTAAATTACTTTAGATTATAAACTAACTTTTACTAATAGCTATCTTTTAACCTAAGATTATTATAAATCCTACTTAAGATAATAAATTAATATTTTAAGTAAAGAAGCTATCTATAAAAATATAGAGGTATATTTTAGAGAGGTTAAGAGAGATAAAGGTTAACCTTTAATCTAAGTATTCTATCTACTATTTAATATATTTATTAAGAGTAATAATATTATTACTAGAGGATTATGTTTATTATATTATATATAAAAAGTTAAAGAGTATTTCAGGTTAGTAGATTAAAATAATATATACTTTATATATATATTATTTAATATAGGTTTTTTTAAGTATCTTAGAGTTTATAAGAATATTAATAATAGTAAGCTTATAGTTTTAATTCTTTTACTTAAGAAGGAGGTTTTCACCTTAGAGAGAGAGTATACTACTATTAAATACTAGTAATATTAACTCTATAAAAAGATTTTAAACTTTACTATAAGGGAAACTTTTGCTAGTTTCTTATTCTCTTATTAAATAAAAATAATATCAGAAAGACTAAAAGTATTATTAGTTTATATATTAATTACGCTAAATATCTTATTATTAAGTTAAAATATAAGGAGGTAAAAGTTATAAGTAGATATCTCTATATATAAATATTCTTTATAGTATTTTAAGTATATTACCTACTAGTAGATATTAGTTTTAGCTAAAATATAGAGTAGTTTAATAATTATTATTATAAATCTTAGTAGATATAAGTATTTAAAGTAAGTAGGTAATTTAGCTATAATATATTATATAAGTTTAGTTTTAACTTAAGTATAAGTCTAAATAATATCTCTCAGCTAGAGGAGGAAATTTTCTTCTTTTATTAATATAGAGATAATAGTTATAATTAGTTTTTAGCTATTCTTCTGAATTATAGGAGACTAAATAAAGATTATAAACTTCCTATTATCTCTAAAACTTTAGATTATAAATCTTAATTTCTTATATATTTAGTTACTATCCTTATTCTTAATTTGATTAATAATTTAAGATTTACAGATAGTATAGTCTTTATAAAGAATAAGATTATACTTAATAATCTTAATAATATTATTATTAATAATACTTCCTACTTCCTTCTTTATTAACTTTTTAAAGGGGAAGTTAGAAGTAGTAATAATCTCTTTTTAGCAGAAGGATCTAGAGAGAGCTAAATTAGCTTCTTCTTTAGCTGTAAGGAAAGTTATAAATTAATCTTCTTAGTTACTTTCTTATTAAGAGAGATTTTCCTAATTAAATAAAGCTCTTAAAGGTTTAAAGAATAACTTTATATTCCTCTAATATTTAGTATATTTAGCTTTATTAGAGGGTAGTAGTATATTACTTTCAATATAAGGAGGGAGAATATTATTATCTTCTAATATCTCTAGAGTATTTAGAAGTTTAAGGATAATAAGAGATAAGATTAGAGTAAGTAAAGTTTCTTAAGAGGGATCTCTAGTTTTATTAATACTACTATTCTTATATTTATAATAGAAATATTTTTATATTTCTACTAAGATATATAATAAAGGGGGAATATTATTACTTTTATAATATATATTTATAGTAGTTAAGTAGAATTCTTAAAGACTATAAGAGAGATTAATAATATATTTCTCACTATAAGTAGTAAATAGGCAGAAGGAGCTTTACTATCTTTTCTTTTCTTACTATATATAGATAAGAGCTTATAGTAAAAAACTTATAACTTAAAAAGTATTAGGATTATTATAAGTAGCTATAGTAATATTAATAATTATGTTTATATATTTATAGTAGATAGTTTTAGTTACTTTTTAGACTGCTTATATTTATAAGATTATCTCTAGAAATAAAGTAGAGTTTTTAGTAAGTTAGAAGTAAGCTTTGAAGATAAGGAGTATAAAGATAAAACTATTTAGGCTAATAATATTATTTATTAACTTATAAGTAACCTAGAGGTAATACTCTCAGGATAATAATAGATATTCTTAGTAGTAGATTTTATATATATAATAGAGGAGAATATAGTAATATTCTACCTTACTAATACTATTATAAATTTTAATAAGTATAATCCTAATAGTTAAGTTTATTATTTTAGCTTCTAAGTGGAAGTTTTCAGATTAGAAGTTTATTTTAGTATTAGTAGAGATAAAATCAGGTAGACCTAAGTAAATATTAATCTAGTATACCTTAAAGGTTTCCTATATTAATCTTACTAAAATATTAAGTAGAAATTAAGTAATATTAAAAGTTATAGCTATATTAATAATATAGAGAATGAGGTAGTTACTTTTAAAGTAAAAAATATTAATAATAACTTTAAAGTTAAAGTTAATATTATTATAGAGGGTAAACTTAAATTAAGAGGAGGCAGTATTATATATTTAGTATTAGTAGTAGTATTTTTTGAAAGTTATAAAAGCTTCTTAATTAACTAGATATCTAGCTTTATAGAGAACTTCTTAAAAATATATAATAAATAGATATCCAAAGTAATAATAAAGTCTCTAGATCTTAATCTCTATTAAATATAAAGAAGTTAATATTTCCTCCTTATTTAATAATATCTATAAATATCCCTATTTATATATAACTAGAATAACCTTCTTATTTTAATATAACTAGTTATAGATATTATTAAAAGTAATATTAAAGTAATCTATATAAGTGAAATATAATAAAAATAGAATTTTATAAGAAACTATATAGAATATTATTATACTAAATAGTATAGATATATTAACTATATCTATTATTTTTATAGATTTACCTCCTCTAAAATAAATAGAGATTAACTTTTCTCTAGAAGTTTTTAGGAAAATAGAGGGAAAGATAGTTTATTTTAGAATATTAAACTAGAAGTAGTTAGCTATAAAGTAGTTAGTAGTATTTAAATTAAGTAAAATCCCTTAGAAAACTATATTTAAATAGTATCTTTTAAGGATAAATATAGATACTAAAGTAGTAATCTCCTTAGTTATATTATTTTCTTTTATTAAGGTATAGGTTACTACTTAGTCCTAGAGGATCCTTATAATCTTTTAACTATCTAGAGATATAGATTATTCTTTAAAATAAGATATTATAAAGTTATTTAAAAGGTTACTTAGAGGATTTAATATTTCAGATTAATCCTTAAGTTAGTAATCTTAGAGATAATATACTACTATATTATCCTTAATATTAGTCTTATAAGTATCTCCAGAATTATTATTTAAGCTTTCTACTTCCTTATATTATATAAGGAAATAGTAATAAGTAAATACTAATATATCTACTATATAGAAGTTAGATTTATATTAATTATAGAAGTCTCTTCTCTCCTTAAGAGAGTATCTTAATACCCAATAACTAAGTTTACTATATATATAGTATTCTTTATTAAATTAGCTATATAAAACAGTAGAGATTAAGTAATAACTTCTTCTAAATAATATATAAAAGTATCTTTAATAGCTATATCTATATCTTTAGTAAAAGCTTTAAAGTAAGTTATATATTTAGTTAGTCTAGTATTAATCTATATTAATTAATAAAGATCCCTCAGGATTATTAGTATCTTCAAGTATATATTAAAATATTATAAGAGGGAAGCTTATAGTAATACTAACTACAGATTATAATTAGTTACAGACTCTCTAGTATATTACTGTGAAACTAAAGAGGGCTAGTTAGTATTTTAATATTCTTTAGTATATACTTAAGAGGTAGTTTTAAAAACTAAGATTAATATATTATTTAAGAGAGAAAGTTCTCTAAATATATATTAACTTAGTGAAAAAGATCTTAAATACCTTCTTTCTTATCTTATTTTAGTTATTAGTAATAATATTTCTAAATATTATATTATACGAGTTAGTAAGATAAACCTATTAACTTTTATTACTTTTAAAATAGTTCTTAATATAATAAACTATATTATAAAATATTATAGAGTTAAGAGAATTACTAAAGTAGTTAAAATAATATTCAAAAGTTTAATCTTTTAGTATAATTAAAAAGACTCTAGCCTTTATATAGTTAGATATATCTAACTTTAGATAATAGTCTCTAAAGATATAGATTTTTAATTTAAAGATATTATAGAAAGCTTCCCTATATTTTATCTTAAAGTTATATATTTTTGTGAGATCAATTATATTCTTAGCTATTAGTATATTAATAGGAGGAGGTTTAGTTTTCTGGCGATTATTTATAAAGTTAATATATAGAGGAGAAACTTTAGGGAGTAAAATAGGAAGTTTATACTATTAGTCCTAGTTATAAGGAGGTTATTATTCTTATTAATCTTAAAAGTCTTATTATTCAAGTTATTCTTATTATTAAGAAATTATATCTATTACTAATAATAATAGATTAATTATAGATCTCTCTACTTATTAAAATACTCTTTAGAATTAGTTTCTTAAAGTAATTAGATAAATATTAAACTTTATAAGGTTTTAATAGATTGTTGTTTATTATTATTTCTAAGTTATAAGATATATCTACTAAGTAAAAATGATATTATTAAGGAAGTCTAGTTAGTTATTAATAAGTATCTTAAAGTTTTATAATTTTATAACTATCTCTTAGATTTCTTCCTCAGTCTATAGAATAAACTTATTTTACCTTATTAAGTTTATAAGAACCTGGTAGATCTATTTACTTTTTATATTAACTTTAATATTATAGATAAAGAAAGTATTCTATAAATACTAAAGTATTTATTTATCTATAGTAGTCTATACTTCCTCTAGTTACTCTTTAAAATTATATTTAAAGGAATTTAGGAGGTTTCTACTAAAAAAGTAATTATATATATATATTATTATAATCTATACTATTTAATTATCAATTTAGTTAGAATTATACTCTATAATAAGATTAAAAATCTTTTATTTACTAAAGATCTTACTATTAAGAAGAAATATTAGTTTTATTAATATTCTTACTTCTAAAAGGACTATATTATTTATTATATTAAAGTTTTTAAAAGATCTTCTCAGAAGTTCTATTAGTTTAGATATTTTACTAATTATTCCCTAATTATAGGGGAATTATAAAGAAGTATAAATTAAAAGAGGAGAGAAGGAGGAAGATAGAAGATTCTATTTTTACTATTTACTAATCCTATTTATTAATATTATATAAATAAAATTTAATTTCAGAGAGAGAGACTATCTATTAGTTAAGTAAAGGAAAGAGAAGAGAAAATAGAAAGATATAGAGAAGAAGAAGAAAGATATAAGGGGATTCAGAGAGATTTAGAATACTATAAATCTCTTTACTATAGAAGTTGAATAAGTTTTATAATAGAGGTATTTAATAAATATACTTATATAAGATATCTTTAGTATCTTTTCTATAAGTTAATCTTAAATATAAATAGGTATCTAGCTACTAGAATTAAGATATATTAGTATAATTATTAAAGAGATATCACTTTACTTTAAGTTAAGCGAGAGGTTATTATTAAAAATTATTTGAACAGATTAAGAGATTAGTAATATTACTTTAAGTTAAGCTTAATAATCTTCTATTACTATTTCTACCTAAATAAACTTTACTAATCTATAGTAAGTAGTAATAGTAAGGTTAACTACTAATTAGTATTAGTTTCACTAGAGGAAGGTATATTATATATATTATTATATATAGTATACTTATAACGTTAAAGCTGTTCAGATTTATAGTATATAATCTATAGCTATATATAGGCTAGATCTAAGTGCCCTAGGTAATTAGTTACTAATTACCTGGCAGCTAGTAATAACTAGTAGCTAGTTATCACTAGTAGCAGTAGTCTCTGCCACTAGGTTACACTATATAGTCAGTATACTATAGGGCTCTAATAGCCCTATAGCTATTACGCTACTAACAAAATCCTTATATTAGAAATAAAAACTTTCTTTTTTTTCTTTAACTTATATAGAATTTTGAATTTAACAGAGAGATATAGTATTCTATTATAAATATAGATTAAAGTAATAATAGCTAGATCCTAAAGGTATAAAGATAAACTAAAGTTATAGAGAAGGATTCTAGCTTTATTAATAATAGTTCTTATTACTTTCTTGATTAAACTATTAGGTTTATAAGTATAGAGTAAGCTTAGATTATAGATAAGACTATTATTGAGATAGATAATCTTTATTCTATTATTAGAAAATTTAAAGCTACTATCAGTTTTAACTTCTTTAATTCTCTTATTATTATTATTATTATTATTATTATTAGTTATATTAACAAACTCTTTAAAAACTAAAGTTACTTCTTTAGAACTTTTAGTTCTTAATAACTTTCCCCAGATAAATCTCCTATACTTATCAATAAGTAAAATAAAGTATTTATAGTAATTATAGGTTTCTGGAGATATAGGCTTATATAAATTAAAACTAATATAATTAAGATACTTAAACTTCTTGAAGTTATTAAAGTCTCTATTAACTTTATTAGTAAACTTACCTTTAAGGTAAATTTTATAAGTAGGCAGTTTATTATCTTTACTATACTTATAACTTATATTATTTATAGTATTAGTAAGTAACTTAAGAATATTATTAGTATAACCTATTTAATTATGCCAAAGTTTCAAGTTATTAATATTATTATTAATAATAATATTAAAAACTAAATCTTTACTAATAGGAAGTTGAAACTTATAAAGATTCTCAACCTTAGTTTCTATAGGTAATAACTTATCTCTCTTTATATTAAATAATATAGGTTTATTAAAGAAGATAGATAAAGTTCCCATAATATTAAGTTTTAAGTAACTTGATAAATTAATATCTAACTATAGTGTATAATAAATATTCTTTAAAGATATTTAATATTATTCAAAGTAACTTTTAAATTACCTTTTAAAGTTAAAATAATCTCTTTAGCATTACCCTACTTAATAGGTTTAATAACTTGTATTTTATTAACTAAAAGAGAATAATCTTCAACTATATAAATAGTAGTATTAGTATTAATAAAAAAAGAAATAGTATTAATCTTATTATTAAAACTAAAACTTCCAGTATCTTAAATCTTTTTAGAAATTAAAGAACCTAAAGTCTTATTAATATAAGATTTACAAAGAGGTGAGGTAAAAGATATATTTTCAAACTTAATATTCTCTTTACTTTCTTCCTCATTTTCTTTAATAACGTCTTCAGTATTTAAATTAAGTTACATAAGATCTTCAGTTATAAAACCAGAGATCTTTTTAATATTATTATCTATTAAAAGAATATTTATCCCTTTAGAGTTATTATTCTTATTCTTTTTCTCCTTCTTCTTTTTCTTATTAATAGAAGTAGAGGAAGAAAAACCCTTATTTTTGAAAGCTTTTATTTAGCTAGAGGCTTTTTCAGAATCAAAATAAAAATAGTTCTCCTTAGTATATTTAGCTTTTTTATAGTAATTAGAAAAAATACCCTTCTGTTTCTTCCAAGGTTTTTTAACCTTTTTAGAAGATTATTTAGTAACCTTATTCTTAAAATCCTTCTTAATTATAAAATTAACTAAAGAAGTATATATTATTCTTCTACATTTATTTCATAAATTAGAAAATAACAAGTCTAACTTATAAAAATCCTTATTAAATCTAAAACTTTAAGTAATAATAGTAATAAAATTCTTATAACTTTCATCTAAACTATTTAGAATATGGATAATAACCACTTAATTTAGTAATTTAACCTTATTATAGAATAGGTTATTAATATATTCTTTTATCTTATTAAGATATTCTTCTATAAACTTAAAATTACTAAAAGTAATATTCAAAGGTTCTTTATAAGTAAGAAACTTATCTAAAAGATTAGTAAATTTATAAAGTCTTTTTAAATAACAAAAAATATTAAATATATTAATATTACTCTCAATAACTCTTAAAAGGCTATCTTTACAGTTTAACTATATATAACTAAAAGCCTTATTATACTTATTAAAGTTACTTTCAGTAATAAGTTTAGTTAAATTTATAAATATATCTTTACTAGTAAGTAAAGCCTTTATATAGATAAGCTAAATATTATAATTCTAGGTTTCTTTCAACTTGGGGATAACGTAAAACTTAAAGTCTTCCATAATCTTGAAAAATAACTTTAATATATAAAGTAGTTATCTAATAAAGAATTAATTTAGATTCTGGTATAAAATCAAGATACGTATAGTCCAACTCCATTAAGATATTATTGATTAATAAGGTTAATAGATAAATAACCTAACAGTTAATCTATTAAATTAATGTAAAGATTATAACCTATAGAGATCTAGAATTTAGATCTTATAAGAAACCATTTTATATTAATAATCTGGTAAACTTTATAATTTAGTTTAAAATAATTTTGGTAAACTAATAGGTATTTTAATTTATTAAAGTCTTAGTAAACCTAAAAAGCTAATTTATAAAAGATCTTAGTGAATTTAGATATAAAAAATCTCAGTCTCTATTACTTAACTATGTCTCTCTTTAGCTTAATAGTAAGCCTACTATTCTAACTAGTAAGATCTTCTTATAAATTTATCTAGTATTGAACTAATTAATTAATATAAATATTCAGCTAGTTATTAACTAAGGTTAATAAAGAAATAGGCTATAAAGCTTTATATAAATAGTTAAGAGAGGTTGTTTATAAATAGATAGGTAAAGGGAAACTTAAGGCTAATTAATATAATCTTTAATATAACCTAAATAGATATTAGTAAAGATATAAATATTAATATTAATAAGAAATAAGAATGGCTGTATAATAAATTGATAAAAGTATATAAGCTAGGCTTATAATCTGTTAAACTAATATAGAAAACTAGTAAATAGATTAAGGGAAATTAACACTTATTAAATTACAGAAGAATAGGAAATTCAAAATAATATCTGAAAACAGTACTAATATTGGTAGAAGTGGTGATAATAATAGGAAGTTCTGACTCCACTGAAGGTGGAAAACTTCCAGATATATCTATCAAAATAGAGTTTATTTTCAGAAACGTTAACCTTATATTCAACGGATAAAAGGAAGCCATTCATGCACGGGCCACTAGATAATCCATTTATTAAATAGTTTAATATTATAGTTCAATCAATTTAGAGTATATTTTATATAGATTATATAACCTAAACTCTAATAATTAAGTTACTGGAATAAATAGAAAGTATAGGGTTATGAGAGTGAGGTAGAATACTCAACCCTTATTCACCTAATACAGGGTATTTGGAATACAACGAGTAAAAGCAAAATAGCTATAACTCTAATATATACGGCATGCAATAACCCTGACGATTAAACTAACATCTACCTAAAGTAAAGGTAAGTTTTAATTTCAAAATAAAAATTTAAGTTTAATATATAATCTTAATTACTATTAGAATATTTTTATAGATTCTATAGGAAACTATAGTTAAATAGAAGAAGATTTATAGTTTAATTAAAGCTACCTATAAGTTTTCTCATAACCTCTATATAATCAATTAATAATTCTAAAAGTTTCGTATTTTGATATTAAGATATTAATAAATTACTTTCTTTTGATAAGAAAGGTATATCTCTATATAATGTCTTAAATCTACCTTCTTTCTTATATATTTGGTAAAAACTGCTATATATTTAGTAATAACCTCTATCTATCTCTTAGTTTTAATATAAGTTATATAGCTTCTAAGCTTAAATAATCAGATATTAAGGCTTTCTATAATATTATAGGAATATTTTAAGAAGCCAGAAGAGATAATATTTTAGTATACTTTTATACTACCTATATTTCTCTTATTTTCTTTAATATACTTTTACTCAAAAGATATACTTATAATATCCTTTCTATATAAAGCTACGTTTTAGTTAAATAATACTTAAGAATTATAATCTGTAAGACTTTACTTTCTATATTCAGCATTATAATATTGTTTTCCACCTTGGTAATAACAATTTAAAATTAAATTGGAATATATTCTTAGTATCTAAACTTAAATTAATAATTAGAAATTTCTGGAATTACTAATTTAATAGTAAGCTATTTATATTTAATACTTAAAGTATCTAAAACTACTTTATTATATAATTTAGAGTTTATAATATTCTAAAAGCTATAGAAATAATATAGAGACTTAATTTAGTTAATCTAGAGAATTCAGTTCTTTAGGTTACTTAAGATAATATTACCAGAAAAGATAAATATTACTTCTTAAATTCTCAAGGGAGTTCTAATAACTGTAAAATAGTTAGTATAGTATATAAGACTCTTAATTATTAAATTAATTATATTATTATTATTCTAACTAAAAATGACGTATAAGGCTACGGATATTCTAAATACCTTGCGGAAGCATATAAACGTGGTTCCGCGAAGTATATACCGGAGGTATATATCTATCGGTTACATTATGCCGTAGGGTATACGGCAGCCGTACGTGCTGCTATATATGTAGCAGCATACCCTCTATAGCCCACTGGCCACATATGCCCGGCACCTGGCGCCAGCTGTAGCTAAATAGTATAGCAATTAGTAAGTAATTGCTATACTGTAGATTTAGAGCTTTATATAATACTATACGTTATATGATTTATAATAATAATAACTAATAACTAGAATACCAGTTTATATCTATATAACAAAATTATATATAGTATATAATTATCCTAATAATTAAACTAATACTAATTAGTGGTTAACCTAACCGTTATGCCACTATACTATAAATTAATAAAACCTATTATACTAGAAGAAGTAATTATAGAACCCTATACCTAAGGTTTATATAAGGTAAAAAGATTATGGCAGTTATTATTACTTAGATATTTTTTAGGTTAATAGATATTTGTGAAATATATACTAACGTTTACTTTATAAGGCTATAGAGAAGTTAATTATTATTACACTCTCTATATTAACTAACTAGAGCGTATTTAGTAAATATAATAAACCTTTTTAAGCTATTACCAGACCTTTTAATACTGGAGATTTATAGTATCTCTAGTTTTAATTCCTTAAGAAACTTATATAGCTTTATAAAAACTTCTTTCCTACCTCTCTCTATGTGGATTTAGTAAAATTAATAACTTTCCCTTACCTTATATTCCTCTTATCTTTATAATAATATCTAAATTAACTTCTATAGGCGAAATATCTACCTAAAGTATTCCTACGTTTATAATAGTAATATTATTAGGTTTTTCTATATTTATAAAATTTTATTTATATTTTAGCCTAACACTTTTTAGCTAAATTCCTAATATTAACTATATAAATATTATAGCTGAGGACTCTATAATTATTTCTATCTATATAACCTACTGAGTAGTCTTTTATAAGTATTTAGGAATTTATAGCTTAGAATTCTTTTAGATATTTAGGGGTAATTTTAAGTAGTAGCCTATTGAAATATAGTAATAAACTAATATTAATATAGTTTATTACTTTAGAGACTACCTTATAGTATATAATAGTAAGATAAATATAAGTAGTAAGCGAATGTTTACAGTTTTACACTAAATTACTTAATAAGAAGAATTTAAATTATCGATTCTTAAGGAGATTATTAATATTAATAGATATTATAATATACTAAGAAGTAACCTTAAGAAGTATTTTAAGTAGCTTAATGACTTTATAATAGTAGAGTTAGATTTTCTGCTATCCTTATATAGTATCTAACTAAAGATTTAAAATACTATATTAGTAATACTTTTACTATACGTAGTTAAAGAGAGATGAATGCCGCTAAACTAGCTAGCCTATATATATATAACCTCAGGTGAGAGACCTCTATTATAATTATTAGTCTTACTAGCCTCCCATTTAACTATTTTAAAGTCTTTCTAATATTAAGAGAATTACTAAGATTCTAACTAAGATTAATCTGAATATTAAGAATACTTCTTATATATTACTACTACTATCCCTTTTAAAAATATATTTACTAAGTATACTATAGACTTTATAAAGTTATATATTAAAAGTATAAAGTATAGTAGAAGTTTTTATAATATATTTAAGTTAAAAATATATCTTCCGTAATTACTATTTTAAGTTTAATATTGTATAGTATATATAGGTAGAACGTTTTTTAATTATACTTAAAAAAATATTTTCAAGTTTTACTTTAACTACTTAAGTAACTTAAATATTAACCTTACGTTTAACTGAATAGTCTAATAAGTTAAGAATTATTTTAAGAATAATACAAATTAATAACTTTACTTTTCTAACTAGTAAAATATTATCTTTTAAAATACTATTACTAAAAATTCTAAGAAAAGTAAAAAGGAGGTTTTTAAGCTTCTAATCTTAAAACTTATATATATCTAAAAAGCTTTTTCTACTAAAATCTAAATAGATAATACTCTCTACCTCTAGCTTATAAATATATACTATAGTATATTAGAATACTAGTTAGCTTTCTTTAGCTTTATAGTAATCTTCCAGAGTTTCTGTAACTAGTTATAATTTCTATAACTAATACTTTATTAATTTAAAAAGTATAATATATGTAAGATAATAGAGATAATTACTAGAGAGTAGCTAGAAACTAATTTTAGATTAACTATATATATAACTTACTTTAAAATACTTTTTAAGACTGTAGCTATACTTTTATATATATATAGTCTTACACTTTAGGTAGCTATTACCTATCTCTAATATTTATATATAGCCGTATTAATTAAAAGTACTATATATATAGTAAACTTAGTTATTAGTTTATAAGGTATATCTTTCAGGAGAAGCGTATCTTATATAATAAATATAAGTTAACTATTAACTTTAAGATATATTTTGTAGTGGTATATTAAGCTTTTCTTATAAATTATAAAAGTATTAATAATCTTAATAATAATAATTTTAAAGTTTTATTAGAGGTTAATATTAGTAAAAATATTATTACATAATATTAGATAAATATTAATTTTAAGGAGGATTATTCTACTAAATCTACTTTAAAGATATTTGTTATATTATTTTATAGTGAGAAGCTTATCATTTTTAATAGAGGTAAAATTATTAGAATTCTCTGAAATTAGATAGTAGTTTATACTCTTACTAAAAGTATTATTTTTAGCAGCTAATGTATAGATAATATTACTACTTCTATTTATACTTTTATACTTAAAGACTACTATTCAAATATTATATTTTAAGGTATTTTATCTAATTTAAGTATTACTAGTTTTTTAACTGCTAGGTACTTTCAGTTTACTATATTAAAGTAATTAGTCATTTTCTCTATTATTCTTAAATCTCTATAAAGTAAATTAATTATAATATACTTTAGAGAAGCTACCTTTATTATAATATTTAGATTAGTTAATATACTTATACTACTTAGTATTATTATATTTTATATAGTTTCTTATAATATATTTTTTCTTTTCTACCTTATAGATATAGATTACTTTAGTATTATATTTAATAACATTTATAATAAGTTCTACTAAGGTAAAAAGATTATACCTATTATTTGAAAATAGGAATATTTATAGATACTTCTTAATAAGGAGAGAATAATTACCTCTATATATTTTATAGAGATAAAGATACCGAAATTTTACTGCCACTTTAAACTTTCGGCTATAGTATATCTTTATAATATTATTAATAAGGTAGGATATTTAGTTAAATAGTATACTTTTAAAGCTCTTAAGAAGTATTATTACTATTACTAAATATATAATATAACTTTCTTGCGTTTTCGATTTACTATTTAGAGTAATATTAACTTTAATTTTAAGATTATTATTAATATCATTTATATTAATAACTATAATATACTTTATATTATTAATACTACTATAGCGTTTAATACCACTTGATTTTTACTTAATTTATTACTGAAAATAATGTAGGAGGCTCTTAAAATATATTAAATTAATATATACTAAAGTTCTTCTGATTTTATTACTACTAACGTAAGTATAATCTTTTAATCTAAAGATTTCAGATTAAAGGTAAATACTGTAAGATTAATAGTTTATATTATATCTATTAAGATATATAATAATATTAGTAAAGTTAAATATTACTATATATTTCTCTGCTATATGTATAAGATGTACTATATAGAGTTTCTTACTATTACTTAAGAAATACTTTTTAGGTAGTATATAAAGTAATTAATAATACTACTAGCCTAAATAACTTTATGTTTATACTACTTATTCTTAGGGTTTATTTATATTTTATAGAAGATTTGGTTTTCTTTCTGGATATTATTACCTAAGCCTAAGCTATATATAAGATTATAGAGGAGGTTTGCCGTAAGTGTACTAAGTATACTATTAATATTATTTTAGTAATATATAATAATCTTAATATCTTTTATATAATAATTCTTTCGCTTCAGACTTTTGTATATATATAGTAGGAGAAAAAAGACTAGTAAGAGCTATATCCTCTTATTACTATTTATAGTGAGATCTATATTCTTAAGCTACTTTATAGCTCTCGAGAGTTTTAATTAATAACTATAAAATAGTATTTTGAAAGTAATAAATAAGAGATTAATAATAATATAACTAAAATTATAACTTTATAAAAATTAGTATTTATAACTTTATATACTAATTTTTAGTTAGGCTAAAGATCTTTAAGTAACTTAATAGTAAATAGAGGCTTATAGTTTTATATAACTACTTTGATTTTATCTGTAGCTATTTCCGAAACTTTAAATATATAGTTAATATTTTATATTATCTCTATCTTAAGAGATAATAATATTCTTTCTTCTTAAGTAATTAGTAATTTACTACCTTAATCTTAAATACTTTAGATTATGCTAGTATTTTTAAGTTTTATAATTTGTAGGTATATAGTTAGTTTACTACCTCTAGAGCTTAGCTAAAAGCTTTATTTTATAGTATACCTTATAGCTAAAAAGTAGTTAAATTTGGTATTTTTACTTACTTTCTATATAAAAGATATAACTATAATATTTAGCTTACTATTTGAAAAGTTAATTAAAAAGAAAGTTAAGAATATTATTAATAGTAATATTATAAAGATTATTTAATATAATTCTATTTTCTATAAAAAGTATAAGAATTTTAAGTTTTATATTATCAATAAAATTAAAAATAAGGATATTAATAAAGTATATAAGAAGTTAAAACTAATAATTTAAGATTTTAGAAATTATAGTAAGTTTGAAATTTTAATATAATTATTAATAATTTAGCAGAGTAATTAGTAGTTCACTTTAGCTATAACTTTAACTTTCCTTAAGTATAAGAATATAATAATATAGGTTTATAATATTATTTAGATTTATATCTAAGCTAAAATAAAGCTTATAAAGTATATTATAGCTAAACTACCTTTATATCTTAAAAAGTAGTATTCTTTAGACTTTATAATAATTATTATTAAGTTACTTTATAATCTTACTGAGGCTAGAACTTACTAATAATTAACTAACTTTATATATTATAAGAAGTAATTATAAATAGAGACTTTAATATATAATTTATACTTTCTTATTTTATATACTTAAAATAATATTGTTAGCTTTATTAATATATAAATTAATAATATCTTTAGCCTCTCCAATATAGTATTTTCTTACTAAGAGAATAAGAAGCTTAAAAAGATTTTATTTAAGATAAAACTTAAGATTATACTTTTAGAAATTACACCTCTTACGTTTAATAGAGGTATTCTATTACTTTATAGTAATTATCTCTATTTATACTAAAGATACTAAAAGTAAAAGCTAACTCTTATTAATATATATATTATATTCAAAATACTTAAGGAAGTATATATTAAATAATATGCATATAATATATTTCTTATCTCTATATACTAATTGGAGATTTTATTGAACTTTTTATAGATAACGTAAAAGTAATAACTTTTAAGTAATAATACTGCCACACTTAATAAATAGCTTAAATAGTAAATAAAATATTTTAACTAAAACTTTAACTTTATACTACTCAATGTCTCTAAAATATACTTTTATATTTTTATTAATAGCTTTTTTGCTAATAATACTAACCTTTTATTTTAACTAAAATTTATAATAATTTTAAAGTAGGAGATTATAATTAGTAATAGTTAGTTTAACCTCTATAGCAACTTTATATATTACTTATTAATCAAAAGTAAGAAAGTTATTAGAAGTATATTTACTTGAGAAATTTATACTATAGTAACTAGTATGAATTTTACCTATATAATAGTTATATTACTTAAGAAGATTTTTAAATATTAAAAATTTCCTTGAATTTTAACTATAATATATACTAACTTATACTTACTTTATAAATACCTTATAAAGCTTAATATTATTAAAGAGAAGTCTTTAATAATTAATATTATAGTATTAAGGTAGTTATATAAGTATTATAAGCTCTATAAAATATAGTAAATTAATAGAGATAATAATATTACTAATACTTTTATAAAGAATACTCTAAACTATATCCTTAAGAAATTTATTAATTTAAACTATATAACTATTTAAATAGAGAAATAAGTAACTTAAATAAAGTAGATAAGTAAGTATTTAGAAGTTATTTAGGCAAAAGAATATAAATTGCAAAAAGTATTATTTTTCATATAAATAGATAGGTATTAAAATATATAATAGAAAGAAAAGTTACTAGTATTAATTATATTATACTATAAAGTATATAGTAGCTATATATACTACTATATATATAATAGTATACTTTCTATAATTTACTAACTATAGATACTTAGTATCTAGCGTTAGCTATAGCTAAATAATATAGTAATTAGTAAGTAATTACTATACTGTAGATCTAGAGCCTTATATAACGCTATACGCTATATAATATAATAATCATAATAACTAATAACTAGAATACCAGTTTGTATCTATATAATAAGATTATATATGGTGTGTAATTACCCTGACGATTAAACTAACAGTATCTCTTAATCTGACAGAAACCCCCCGCCCGGGTAGGTATCATCTACGCACCTTCGTAAGTACTAGTTAATCCCCAACAAAAACCACCTCAAAAAAAACAATATTAAATTTCAACTTAGTATATAGACTATAAATTTTCCGGGTTTAATCCTTTTTGTATCTATATTGCTCTGCCTTTAAGTACAGCTGGATATGATGAGATGCAGTTGATACCTGTTAAATTAACTATACAGCCAAAAGGATATAAGCTCACATAATATATATTACTGATATAACTGTTTATAGGCTTAAGTATCTAGTATCCTAATCTAATATATCCCCTCAGAGCTACTAGAGTCTGTTAGGCCTAGACTATTATTCTAGCTAGTAGACTTTAAGTCTTATAGGACTTTTTATACTTTATAAAGTGGAATCTCTAGTATCTATATTATAATAGAGCTTTTATCCTTCACCTTTTCACTAATTGTGGGATTCAAACCTACAGCCTAGAGTATATAAGACTCTTAATTATTAAATTAACTATATAGCTAAAAGGATGTGGGCCTATATAATATATATTACTGATATAACTGTTTATAGGCTTAAGTACCTAGTATCCTAATCCGACATACTCCCTCAGGGCTGCTAGAGTCTATCAGGCCTGGATTATTATTCTAGCTAGTAGACTTTAAGCCTCACAGGACTTTTTACGTCTCACAAAGTGGGATCTCTAGTATCTATATTATAATAAAGCTTTTATCCTTCACCTTTTCGCTGATTGTGGGATTCGAACCTACAGCCTAGAGCGTATGAGACTCTTAATTGTTAAATTAACTATATAGCCAAAAGGATGTGGGCCTATATAATACATATTACTGATGTAACTATTTATAGGCTTAAGTACCTAGTATCCTAATCCGACATACCCCCTCAGGGCTGCTAGAGTCTGTCAGGCCTGGACTATTATTCTAGCTAGTAGACTTTAAGCCTCACAGGACTTTTTACGCCTCATAAAGTGGGATCTCTAGTATCTATATTATAATGGAGCTTTTATCCTTCACCTTTTCGCTGATTGTGGGATTCAAACCTACAGCCTAGAGTGTATGAGACTCTTAATTGTCAAATTGACTATACAGCCAAAAGGATGTGGGCCCACACAATACATGTTACTGATGTAACTGTTCATAGGCTTAAGTACCTAGTACCCTAATCCGACAATACCCCCCAAGGGTCTCCTAGGTTCCCCGACAACTCACATTATTAAAATATCCCCGTGTGACGTGAACGCCATTCGAAGTTCATAGGCGGCCCCACCGCCGACTTACCGACTTGACTTCCCGAGTCCTTCCTATGTATCTTCAACAGGGTAGACGGCCAATATCATGCCAGGTCGGCACCCACATGCACCTATCATTGTCTCAGAGTGGTCTGCATGTAGCCCAAGATCCACACAGCAGCACCAGCTAGGTATACCTCGGTTTCCTCAGTAGGTGGGCACCTCTCAGCTGTCTCCGTCCCCGTCCCCACAATGGTGTACCTCCTCGAATGTTAATCACCTACGGATCGAGAGAGCGGCAGTGACAGGTCTCCATCAGCACAGCAAGCAAGGTGGCGCGTGCGTTGTTCCCGAATCTGCGGAGTTGGACTTCCCGGTTGAACTTGCCGATCTCTTTTTTTTTACCGTGTCTCGCTGCCGAACTTGAGATGCAGCGAGCCATCTCGGCCCCGTCCGGCTGGCGCTTGGGTGTTGTTGGCACTAGATCTCCCCGATGCCAGATTATTGAACACCAACCCGCTGTTCGCTGTATTTAAGAAGAAGTATTGACACCCTCTCCAAGCCATAGGTTAGGTGTCTGCATTCTCAGTTCTGTCAGCTCGTTTCAACCTCTACTGTTCGCTAGTAATTGGTTAGAACTCCCCGAGGTCTTTAGGTTTTTCCGCCGGTCAAGAAATTTGCCTCAACGCCTGTTTCAAGCATTTCCTACTTTTCACTAACCCAAGATGGAAACTCGACCTGATCGTCAGTCGGACTCAGCCTATTATGACATTGGTTCGTCTTATTATTCTCATTCGCCGTAAGCCCTGTCGTCCGCCTGCTGACTCAACCTGAATGTAGTCATAGTTGGAGCAGGACCCGTAGGCCTAATGCTGTCCACGTGCTTGGCCAGATGGGGTTACAGAATCAAGCACATTGACAATCGGGCTCAGCCGACGCCGACTGGAAGAGCCGACGGGATTCAACCCAGGTCTTTGGATCTGCTCCGAAACATGGGACTGAAGTCAGCAATCATGGCACACAAGCCGGCTAGAGTTTACGAGGTCGCGTTTTGGGACCCTTCGAAGTCCGATGACGGTATTGCGAGAACCGGTACATGGGCAAGCTGTCCCAACTTCATCGACGCGAGGTACCCTTTCACGACGCTTCTGCATCAGGGCCACATCGAGCGCGTCTTCATATCCGACCTGGAAAAAAGCGGCGTTCATATTCAACGGCCGTGGACCATCACCGGCTTTACCTCTGATGAAGGCGAAAACCCTGACTATCCGATTGAAGTGACGCTGGAACATGTCGACGGGACAGCTCAGGAGACACTGCGGACCAAATATCTCTTTGGTGGCGAGGGTGCCCGTTCTTTCATTAGGAACCAGTTGCAGATTGGAATCAAGCACAAGGACCCCATCTCCCACGTTTGGGGTGTCATGGACGGCGTGGTCAAAACAGATTTCCCTGACATCAAGGTAATACCGTCGGCGACATGGAATATCACACTGCTAACCGCACAGCAGATGAAGTGTACCATTCACAGCAAACACGGTTCTATTATGGTCATCCCTCGTGAGGATAACATGGTTCGCCTCTACATTCAAATTGCTTCATCCACAGATCCCGATTGGAATCCGCGCAAGACTGCAACAGAGCATGAAGTTCAAGAGTCTGCGAAAAAGATATTCCTGCCATACAACATCCAATGGGAACGGGTAGAGTGGTATTCAGTATATCCTATCGGGCAAGGTATTTCCGACCGTTATACATTGGATCACCGCGTGTTCCTCGGCGGCGATGCCTGCCATACTCACAGCGTACGTCCTCCCAGTCTAGCAACGACCAATTCACCACTAACACCTGATGATGCAGCCCAAAGCCGGGCAGGGCATGAACACAGCTTTCCTTGACGCACAGAACTTGGCGTGGAAGATCCACGCAGTCGAGGCTGGGTTTGCATGCCGAGACATACTTCGAACATACGAGAGTGAGCGTAGAGACGTCGCCGAGACCCTGCTTGACTTCGACAATAAGTATGCAGCGCTATTTTCCAAACGGCCCCCGGCGGCCAGCGAGGTTGAGGCTGCCTCAGAAGAGCAAGGAGACAACAGAGAGATGGACAATGAATTCATCAAGACGTTCAAGGAGTCTTGTGAATTCACCAGCGGCTATGGTGTTGCTTACAAGGCTAACGCCCTGAATTGGTCCGAGGAGCACGCGGCCAAGTCGCCCCTCATCAACCCAGCCGGTAACCAGCTTCGAAGCGGTCGGTTGTTTGCCAATGCAGATGTGACGAGGGTCGTGGATGCCAACGTGGTTCACCTGGAACAGGAAGTGCCGCTGAACGGTTCTTTCCGGATTTTCGTTTTCGCAGGGAAACCTTCGGTCACTCGAAATGCCTTGCGCGATTTCGCCGTCCACCTCAACAGCAAGCGGTCATTTTACACTGCCTACCTCAGGGATGACATCGATAGGGTCTCACATCACGAGAAGCATAACCCTCATAGTTTGTTCTTCACGCTTTGTACAATTTTTGCGTCCAGTCGAGGCAGCATTGATATTACGCGTGACGTTCCCGACGTACTTGGACGATACCGCGAGCACATTTACGCAGACGATAGATGGGACCGGCGTGTCCTTGACGCGAAGGCGGCAGCACACGCCAAGATGGGGCTGGATGAGGAAAGGGGCGGCGTCGTGGTCGTCCGACCGGACGGCTATGTTGGCATGGTTGTTCAGTTGGTGGAAGGTGACGGCACTGTCGAGGCTCTGAACAAGTACTTCGGCGCATTTTCCACCAAAACGCTGGGTGAGACGCTGGCACAGCTGTAACACTCAAGATGGGCTTGAGCGGTTAGTGATGTTTCGTGCGACGGGTAGTCCACGAGGTAATGAGTCTTCAGTTGGCGACTGCGGAAACCTCTGATGCTCACTGGCCGCCGGTTAGGCTGCTTTCATAAGATGTGTTTAGGATTGAAATGTCGAGTTCTATGTACGGTATGACTATTAGACGTGAACTCATGTATGAGTATGTATATATACTTGGTACTTCTTAGGAGTATACAAAGATCTAGTTACTTTTACTCTATACTAACAGTAGTATCTAAGCTCTTTACTATATATATATATTTCTAACTATAAATTATACTCTATAGTTCAATTAATATTAGTATTAAGTTAAAAACTATTTTTAATAGTAATGATACTAATTATTATTTAGAGTAAAGTGAAGTGAGGAGGGGCGTAGTATAGCCTGATAAGTATAGCAATAAAGTTAAGGAAAGAAAAATAATAAAGCTTAGACGTTTTTTCGGAGTATGGAAGTATCTATTATCTATTGCGGATTAGTTAAAAAGCTTATTCGAGTTTACGCTAGTAATTTTTGAGATCCTAAGTTACTTACCAGTATATTAAATACTTATTATTATTAATAGGCTTATTAATAATAAGAAACAAATAAGGATAAAATATAGATAAAATAAAGAGAATATAAAAATAAAATTTAGTTACTTTTACTTTATATCTATAGTAGTATCTAAGTTCTTTACCTTATATATAATTCTAACTGTAAAATTTACCTAGTAACAGTATTTATATTAATACTAACTTATAATTAGTTTAAATAGTAATAAAATTACCTATTACTATAGATAATTATACTCCCAGTTATAATATTTAACCTTACAGCGGAGGAAGACCTTATAGTAATAATTAGCAAAAACCTTAGTAAGGCTAAAACTTAATATATATAGCTGAAAGTAACTATTAAAATTATAAAGTTAAGAACCTTTATAAACGTCATAAAGATAGAATAAAACAGAAAGCTAAAAGCTAAGTATTCTATAATCTATTACCTTCTATATTTTTTATAATAAAACTGAAATTCCCCTTAAATTTATATAGCTACTTATAACTAGGGGAATATAATAGTAGAAACTATATATTCTATTATAGTTCCTATAATTAGAGATATTAATATCTTCTAGAGAATTTAAGTAATATTATAAATACTAATATTAATAAGTAGACTCTAGAAATTCAGAAGATAATTATCTAATTATCTTATAATATACTATATTAAGCTAATAATTTCAGAGACTAGTTATTAATTAGATAGTATTCGAATATTAATATATTATATTAGTTACTAGATATTTTAGAATATTATAATATTATAATTAATAGAATTATAGATATTATATAATTATACTAAATATATTTATTTAGTTACTTTTACTTTATATCTGTAGTAGTACCTAAGCTTTTTACCCTATATATAGTTCTAACTGTAAAATTTACCTAGTAACAGTATTTATACTAATACTAGTTTATAACTAGTTTAAATAGTAATAAAATTACCTATTATTATGGATAATTATACCTCCAGTTATAATATTTAACCCTATAGTAGAGGAAGACCTTATAATAATAATCTATATAGTAAGAGCCTCAGTGAGGCTAAAGCTTAATATATATAACTGAAAGTAACTACTAAGATTATAAAGTTAAGAATCTTTATAAACCTCTTAAAGATAGAATAAAATAAAAAGCTTATAAAAGCTAAATATTCTATAATCTATTATTCTTCTATATCTTTATAATAAAATTAAAACCTCCTCAAAATCTTTATAGCTACCTATAACTAAAGAAGTATAAGATATGTGAAGAGATATCTAGCTATAACTACTATAACTAAGGTTATTAGTTTATTAAACTAAGCTTCACTAAAATTATTCCGAACACTATAATTAATAGGTAGTTTATAGATATTTAGAAGAAAATTATATAATTATCCTATAATCTACTATATTAAGCTAACTATTTCAGTAACTAGTTATTAAATAGATAATACTCTAATATTAATATATTATAGTAATATTAATTACCTAATACTTTACAATATTATAGTAATATAATTATAGAGGTTTTAAAAGCTATTCAGCTATATTAGAAATATCTATATCTATATATATATTATTTATATATTAACTGTATTTAATTAATATATTAAGATTATTTGCTAATAAGAGTAAGCTAAATCCCACTATACTTATATTAAGCTTATAAGTTAGCTTATATTAGTAGTAGAGAACTTTTATATTAGAGGCATAAAGTTTCATCTTAAAGGTAGGTAGAGTATAGTAAGAATATTAAGATTATAGATATTAAAGTTATAATAAGTATTTAAATAGAGTAGCTATAGTTAGTAGTAATTAAATCTCTTGAGATATTTAAATTATATATAGATAGTATAAGGGTGTGAGGATATAAAGACGTAAGAGTGTGAGGACGTAAGGTTAATACAGAAGGAGTTATTAGTTATTTATTATCGAAAAAGTTGATATAGAGTAGGTATACTAGCTGCTATAGCTGCGAGGGGTTCAGGCTTAGATTAACTTAAGGTTAGCTATAGTAGTTAGCGGGGGGTGGGAGGGCTGAAGTTGTACTTCAGGGTGTAATATATCTACTAATAGTTATAATAGAGAGTAAGCTATTAGCCCCTCCCCTAAATATATTTATATTTATATTATTATTATTTATATATTAGCTATACTTAATTAAAATATTAAGATTACTTACTACTAAAAGTAAGTTAAATTCTATTATATTTATATAGAGATTATAAGTTAGCTTATATTAGTAGCGGAAAACTTTTATTTTAGTAGTAGAAAACTTTTATATTAGAAGCGTAAAGTTTTATCTGGAAAGTAAGGATATTAAGGTTATAAATATTAAGGTTATAATAAATATTTAAATAAAGTAAAGTTAGTAGTAATTAAATCTCTCGAGATATTTAAATTATATATAAATAGTATGAGGATATAAGAGTATAAGAATATAAGGTTAATATAAAAGAAGTTATTAGTTATTTATTATTAAGAAAGTTAACGTAAAGTAAGTATACTAGCTACTATTACTAGAAGAGGTTTAGGTCTAAATTAACTTAAGGCTGACTATAGTAGTTAGTGAGGAAGTGGGAAGGCTGAAGTTATACTTTAGGAGGTAATATATCTACTAATAGTTATAATAGAAAGCAAGCTATTAG
>MASP02000301.1:105951-153603 GCA_001693025.2 Colletotrichum lindemuthianum | reverse complement strand
GTACCTAAGCTCTTCACCCTATATATAGTTCTAACTGTAAAATTTACCTAGTAACAGTATTTATGCTAATACTAGCTTACAACTAGTTTAAACGGTAATAAAATTACCTATTGTCGTCGATAATTATACCTCTAGTTGTAATTTTCAACCTTATAGGGGGGTGGGAGGGCTAAAGTTATACTTTAGGGGGGTGGGAGGGTTAAAGTTATACTTTAGGGGTTAATATATCCACTCATAGTCGTAATAGAGAGTAAGCTATCAGCCCCTCCTAAGAATATTATTAATAATAATATTATAAAGATTATTTAATATAACTCTATTCTCTATAAAAACTATAAATATTTTAAGTTTTATATTACAAATATAATTAAAAATCAGAATACTAATGAGATATATAAGAAGTTAAGATTTATAATCTAAAATTTCAGAAACTATAGTAAATTTGAGATTTTAATATAATTACTAATAATTTAGTAGAGTAGCTAATATTTAATTTTAGCTATAACTTTAATCCTCCTTAAATATAGGGATATAATAACATAACTTTATAATATTACCTAAGCTTATATTTAAGCTAAAATAGAGCTAATAAGGTAAATTATAGCTAAACTACTTTTATATCTTAAAAAGCAGTATTCTCCTAACTTTAAAATAATTATTATTAAGTTATTTTACAGCCTTACTAAAGCTGGAATCTACTAGTAAGTAACTTACTCTATATACTATAAAGAAAAGTTATAAATAGAAACTTTAATATATAACCTATACCTCCTTATCTCATATACTTAAAATAATATCTTTTGCCTTATTAATATATAAACTAAGAATATCCTTAGCCTCTCTAATACAGTATTCTCTTACTAAAAGGATAAAAAGCTTAAAAAAACTTTATTTAAGGTAAAATCTAAGATTATACTTTTAGAAACTATATTTTTTATATTTAATAAAAGTATCTTATCACTTTATAATAATTACCTCTACTTACGCTAAAAATATTAAAAATAAAAACTAACTCCTATTAATATATATACTATACTTAAGGTATTTAAGAAGATATATATTAAATAATATATATATAGTATATATCTTACCTCTATATACTAGCTGGAAACCTTATTTAACATCTTATTGTGAAGGGCTGGCTCCCGACCGAGGGGCATAGTGCTGCAGCCAATAGCATCTTGGCCTCCAGTACCCGTATGCGCGCACGCGCATACGAACAGTACTACCAATTGAGCCATATCGTATAGCCTCGTCAAAAGGTACGTAACAACAAGTCGTCCACTTGTCGTCTGGCTGCACTTAAGTAGGGTGTTCCATATAGGGCTGGCCCATAACACTACCTCCCCTCTCCCGCTCCTGCTGCGCTGCGCTACCTGCCTGTTATAGCCTCACGGTAGGGGCTTCCGAGCGCTTAAGTAATATACCTCTAGTGTTGCTGTTAGCCAGGGAACATCCGTACGTAAATTGCTATATGTAGTTATGGATCGAACTCTAGACTATTAGGGTGACTTGTTGTATGTGAAGGGCTGGCCCCCGACTGGGGGGCGTAGTGCTGCAGCTAATAGTATCTCGGCCTCCAGTATCCGTATGCGCACACGCGCATACGAACAGTACTACCAATTGAGCTATATCATATAGCCTCGTCAAAAGGTACGTAACAACAAGTCGTCCACTTGTCGTCTGGCTGCACTTAAGTAGGGTGTTCCGTATGGGGCTGGCTCGTAACACTTATATATAGTATAAAAATAATAACCCTTAAGTAATAATACTACTATATTTAATAAATAACTTAAGTGGTAAATAAAGTATCTTAACTGAGGCTTTAACTTTATACTACTTAACCTCTCTAAAGTATATCTTTATATTTTTATTAATAGCTTTTTTACTAATAATACTAACCTTTTATTTTAACTGGAATTTATAATAATTCTAGACTAAGAAACTATAACTAGCAATAGTTAGTTTAACCTTTATAGTAAATTTATATACTATTTATTTACTAAAAGTAAAAAAGTTACTAGAAGTATACTTACTTTAGAAATCTATATTATAGTAGTTAGTATAAATTTTACCTATATTATAGTAATATTACTTAAGAAGATTCTTAAATATTAAAAACTTCCTTAAATTCTTACTATTATATATACTAACCTATACTTATTTTATAAATACTTTATAAAATTTAGTATTACTAAAGAGAAGTATTTAATAATTAATATTATAATATTAAGGTATTTATATAAATACTATAAGCTCTATAAGATATAGTAGATTAATAGAGATAATAATATTACTAATATCTTTATAAAAGATATTCTAAACTATATCCTTGAGAAATTTATTAATTTAAACTATATAACTATTTAAATAGAGAAATAAGTAACTTAAGTAAAGTAGATAAATAAATATTTAGATATTATTCAGGTAAAAGAGTATAAACTATAAAAGGTATTATTTTTCATATAAATAGATAGATATTAGAGTATATAATAAAAAGAAAAGTTACTAGTATTAGTTATATTATACTATAAAGTATATAGTAACTATATATAATATTATATATATAGTAGTATATCCTCTAGAACCTACTAGCTATAGATACTAGATAACTAGTGCCAGCTATAGCTAAATAGTATAGTAATTAGTAAGTAATTACTATACTATAGATCTAGAGCCTTATGTGGCGCCACACGCTACGTAATATAGTAATAATAATAACTGATAACTAGAATACCAGTTTGCACCTATACGACGAGATCACGTATAGCGTGCGATTACCCTGACGATTAAACCAACAATATAATACCCTATACTTAGTTCCATTAATAGTATAAATCTCAGAGAATATAAATAGCTAAATAGGGTAATCAACAGAGTAGTAAAATCCAGAACGCTATTATCCGTTTCATTAACTAGAACTTATGAACTCCTCACTAGTCCCTACAGAGCCCTAACTACTTGGCGCACCCCGCCCAACTCACATCGTCTAGGTCGTTCTACAGATGAGGCTGTAATAGCTTGGTAGCTTCGGCGTAAGGTATTGAAATTGCATAATATAAGTTAAACCTATTCGAAACATTCTTGATAGAGACATTCGCTGCAAAGGGCCAACATATCCCTACATGAGGGCGCACTTCCCACCCTCTGTGGCCTCGTTTGGATTTTGTGCCTTCTCAATCTGGGCAATCAAAAGATCGAAAGCTTTGGACACATTCTCGTTGTACCGTGCGCTGGCTTCAGTCCAGCCGCATTGGATCTTCTCCGAAACTCTCCTGCCTTCCTCAGCGCTAACCTGTCGCTGTTCCGGCCGTAAGTCGCTCTTGTTACCAACTATGACAATTGGAACGGAATCGGTTCCCTTGTAGGAGGAGCTTCGGTTAGCTGTACCCAGTCTTAAGCCTAGGTGGAGGACCCTAGGTGCGCCGGGTTTAAGGGTGACGACGTACAAGGTGGTTAAGTATTTTTTCTCGGATAACCTGCACCATCTCGAATGACGGTAACGACGATACTGAGTACACCAACATGTAGCCGTGGATGCCAATGAAATGCTTAGAGTTGAGAATACTGTATTCATCCTACCCGGTGGGCGGTGTGCCCCCTCAATGTCAGCGACACCATCTCATGTCCGAATTGGATGTAGGATGGTATGTACTTGGCCAGCTGTATCGACAATCTCTGTGGCGAACTCCTGTCCTTTGTATCGTATAGTCTTGCTGAAGGTATTTTCAATGGTGGGATAGTAGCTATCAACGAAATGGCCATCGACGAACTGGACCGCGAGTGACGACTTGCCTGGGTGTGATGTCAACAAGTTGAAGTGTGGGGTTCGAATAGCAGTAACCACCATCGATTTCCTTCATACCCGTGTAAAGAGAGGGACTGATGGCGGTGCAGACCTGGAGGTCCTCAAGTTCAACATACATACCTACGGAGCGACTGCCGACGATGGCGACCTTCCTGTTTTTGGGAGCTGGCATTTTGCGCAGGGAGTAAACCCGAGTGAGGAAGTAACTGGTGTTACCGCTGACGTATACCTTGCTGATGAGGAAGTAGTGAGCGCAAGTTAAACACGCCGATGTGGTGCTGTGGTAAACCAAGAGTATGTTGCTCCGGTGAGGCTGATGAACCAGCGTCGTGGTTGTGTCTTTAGTGTAGAGCGTAATATCAACAATACGTAGTACCGAATCAAGAGAAGTTGCCGGACGACTGACGTACTCGCGCTTGAAATGTGTCTGAGGGGCTGCAACAAGCTACAGTGGCGTGTCAAAGGTGCCGTAACAGGATATAGTACGCCACATAAAACATACTAAAAACAGTTGTTAACATAGTAGCTGTACGCTTGATAGTAAATCTAGAGTTCGACCTTCTTGACTAAATGTGTAGTTTAGTATATAATTACTATAAGTATTACTTTTTGAGTTTATATATTATAATAATAGCAATAATAGTACTAATAGAGGTAAATAGATATTAAATTAAACCTAAGCTCTTATATAAGATAGTATTAGTTTAACTATATTACTTACTATAATATACTAATAGTGAAAGTCTTTATAGCTATCCAGAAAGAATATTTATTTATTAATATAATTAAAGTAAGTTTAAAGCGTCTTTGTTATCTTTATTTGTATACTTATATAGAAAAACAAATTACCTTTATATAATAGGTTTTACTAGATACTTAAGTATTATAAAGAATAACTTATTGAGTTCTAGTGAATACTATATAAGTATCTTTAGACTTTTAAGATAATATTATTAGTAAGTTTAGAATAAAAAACTTTATATTTTATAAATTAAAAACACTAATCGTTTTGTTTTTCTCTATTTTAGCCTTCGAAGTTTATATATTCTAGAGTTCTGTGTTAGAATGGGTAGGAAAACAGGTATGGTAAAAACCTGAATTTCAGGAGAAACGTTATTGGATAAAAGTAGTTTTCTTAACGTGAGGGCTTTATGAAAAGAGTAATAATAATAATGGTAAAATAGAGGAATTCTTGGTGATTGTATTGATAGTATTGTTGGTAATATCTAACTGTTATTCGTAGAGATACAGAGGGTGTTTTATAGAAAGGTTATTCTAAACCTCCGGCTGTTGCTGTAGGGGATCTCCGGTGGACCTCCGGCGGACCTCCGGCGGACCTCCGGGTGTTGCTATAGCGTATAGGCTACTGTAACTACAGCGTATAGGGCTCTGTAACTACAGCGTACAGGCTATAGCGTAACGTACGCTATAGTATCTGTTATAGCGTATAGGATGCTGTAACTGCAGCGTATACGTTGCAGCATAAATAATCTGGAGTAAACCAGTAAACTCTTTATATAGTTATTATGTTTACTTATAAACTACTGAAGGTAAAAAGATAAATATTATATATATCTGAAAAGCGCTTTCTATACAATTTATTTATAGAAGAATATTAGTATATTATCTATAGATTCGGTGAAAATGGAGATAAAGTATTCTTAATATTCTTAGATATTAGAATAAATCCAACATTGTGAAGTAAGGTTTTTCGTAGTTACAGTAAGAAGTAGTTAACTATATAGAATACTTCCTAACTTACTATATGATAGCTTTATGAAGTAAGCTATAAGCTAGTATTTATAGTCTAAGTAATTTTAGTAGCTTTTACTTTATATTAGTTAATAGTTTGTAGGACCTTTACTTTAAGTATAGTTAGAAACATAAATTATATTTCAGTATAAAAATATAAGAGTATAAGAATATAAGTGTTAGTTATGTAATACTGTAGGGTATATAATAGCTATATATACTACTATATATAGAGTGGTATATACACTATATCCCACTGGTTATAGATACTAGCTACCTGTTATTAGTTATAGCATACGTATATAGTAATTAGTAAATAATTACTATACTATAGATCTCAAGCCTTATATAAATTATATACTATATAAATATAGTAATAATATGAGCTTAATACCAGAATATTAGTTAACACAAATATAGTAATATTATATATAATATATAATAATACTAATAATACACTTATACTAATTAGTAGTTATTCTTTCCTATATAATATTCAAAAAGATAGTATCCTCTGTCTCTAGCTTATAAATATATACTCAGCATTTTAAAATACCAACTAGCTTTTTTTAGCATTATAGTAACCTCTTTAAGTCTCTAAAATTAGTTATTATCTACTGCCAATAATATTTTATTAATTTAAGAAATATCATATATCTAGAATAATGGAGATAATAGTTATAGACTAATTAGAGACTAGGCTCAAACTAACTATATTTATAACGTTTCTTAAACTTCATCTTAAGATTATAGCTATATACTTATATATATTTAACTACCTACTCTGAGTAGCTATAACTTACTTCTAACAACTATATATATCTATATTAATACAGAATATTGTATATATAGCAAATATACTTATCAAGTTATGAAAGATATTCTTTAGAAGAGATATATTCTCTATAATGGATATAAATTATATATTAATTCTGAGATGTACTCTATAATAGTATACACAGTTTGTCTTGTAACTATAAAGATATTAATAACTTTAATAATATTGGTAAATGATTACTAAAGAATAATAATGCTAATAATATTATTATAGAATACTAAGTATAATATAATCTTAAGAAAGATAAGATTACTAAAAATATCTTGAGGATATATATTTGAAAACTTTACAGTAAGATGTTTATTATTCTAAAGAAAGGTAAAATTACCATATTTTCCTCATATTAGATAGTAATTTATATTCTTACTAAAAGTATTACTATTAGTAATAAACTTATAAATATTATTACTGTTAGTGTTACTCAGGAAAGGTTTATTATATACGTCGTAATATATAGTATTATCAGTATGGGGTTAAAGATATTAATATTTATAGTGTATAACATATAGGCTATATATAGGCTAAATCCAAATATTTTAGGTAATTAGTTACTAATTATCTAAAGTCTGGTAATAACACGTAGCTAGTTATTACTAATAGCGGTAGTTTCTACCACTAGATTATACTATCTAGATAGTATAATATAAAGCCTTAATAGCTAAAATAGGATAATTAAGAAGCTTTCTTTTAAAATACTTCCGTTACTAATATCCAGAGTATTTCAAAAATACAAATACAACAAATACAAATACATATATTTGTATTTTCTCCACTATTACAAAAAATAGAAATACATATATTTATATTTGTATTTTTTAAAAAGATATTATATTATAGATATAATATATATATTTGTGTTTATATTTTTTGTATTTAAATACAGATTATAAATTTTATGTATTACGTAAAACTTAAACTTCAGTTTTATATACCTAGATTCTAGTATGTTAAAATTAAATAGCTTATACTTATAGCTAATTTCTATAATATAATATATATTCTTAAGGTTAGATAATAATAAGAAGAAATAAGTATATTTTATATAAAGATTTTAAATCTATATCTACTATATTAGTTATAGATTACTTTCTTTAAATATAGATACTCTATTACTACTAAGTTCTTTTTAATATATTAAGTAGAATACTAAAAGATATATCTAATAGTATATATATATAGATACTTATATTAAAGTAAAAGCAGCATATTAAATATCTTTTAAAATATTCTAGTAATTTATAGTATTTTACTACTATGAAAAATATAATATAAAGATTTAATTAAATAATTCAAACTATTTACGTAATATTTATACTTAATAAAAACGTATTATATTAATTAATTTTAAAATGTAAATGTAATTTGTATTTAATTACAAAACATACAAATACAAATATATATATTTGTATTTTTATTACAAATACATATACTTTTGAGAAATACAAATACATTACAAATACATATAATGTATTTATATTTGTATTTGTATTTTGTATTTTGTATTTTGTATTTTGTATTTGTATTATATTTTGTATTTATTCTTCATACTCTGCCAATATTAAAGCTATTTATTAATTTTGACAAGTTTTTAAATAATCTCTGTAGTATTCTTCTAATAGTAATAATATTAGAAGAAAGCTTACATTAAACTAGCTATATTACTCAAATTACAAACTTCTTATAAACTATATAGTAGTTAAGAGCTTATGTGCGATATAAAATACTGATAATTATAACATTGAAATAGTAACTTGTTTATAATTAAGAGAAATAATTTAGTTTAATATTCAATCAATAAACCTATATCGATAATTACTAAAAAGAGATAACATTTATAGCTGGAAAGAAATAGAGAGTAATACTATATAAGTATAACTTATTCTTTTTACCTTCTGAAATTATAATATAAGTTTTAGTATCTTTATTATTTCCAATATCTATAGATTTAATCTTATAATCAATGTAATCTTAAGTAGACGCTTTCTGGAAAATAATAAAATACTAAATATCTTTAAAGATATAGACTAAGATGTCTAAATTACGAATAAGTAGGTTTTAGATAGAATCTTCTTAAGGGTTTTCTATATAGTAAACTTATTATACAATATGATAGTGATTTTAGTTAGAAAGCTAACTATATAGTTATTGATATCTAAGATTTTACATTTCTTTTAGGAACTTTGAATCTAAAGTTATTTACTATTTATCTCTCTCTTTTATTATGCTATTTAATTTCTAGTTCCTATATATAAGTAATAAGTATATATAATAATAATATAAACGAAGGTAGTTTTTATTATATTTAAGAAAGTATAAAGCTCTATTTAAGTTATTAAAACATCTCTTACTACCTTGAGGGTTTAAGCTACTATTTATAACTCCTAAAATAGTAATAAATACTTTATAGCTATTTGTACCTTGATAGAGAATTTGTAAGGTTAATATACAATTTCTACAATACTTAAAGGTTTTTATCTAATAATATTACATCTAAATAACTATAAACTATAAATATATAATTGAAGTATCTATCTTAAATAGAAAGTAGATTACTAAGAATATTAGATTTTTAAGTAAACATATCTCTAGAATAGAAGGGATATAGCTAATTATTAAAATTTTATACATAATATTATACTACTTCTAAAACTATATTTTAATTACTATCTTTATAATAAGATACCTGAGTTAAAGAAATTAAACTACATTATAATATATAGTAACTATATACCAGACATAGAGATTATTTATAATATTAAAGTAATTATTGAGATTAGTAACTTATATAGTAGTTTCTTTCTTTATATTATAACATTAGTATTAGAATATCTTACTTATATATTTAAGAATCTAAGTTATAATATAAACTTAATTTCTATTTAGTTACTGTCGGTTCATTTTAATAGCCATTTTCGTGGCCATTTTCATGGCTATTTTCGTGGCCTATAGAGCTATTAATACTATAGCTACGTTAGGTAAATAGTTGGGCTGCTTAGCCTATACGGCCTATATAGCCCCTATTTGTATGCATGTGGGCTAGGGCCCACGCACCCGTACGGCTATATAGCCTGTACAGCCCCTATTTATACGCACGTAGGCTATAGTCCACACGCCGAAAACCTAGACTTAGATATCACAAAATAAACGCACTAAGTTACGTTACATACCTATAATTAATTAATTTACTATTACCAATTATAAACTAATACTAATTAGTGGTTACTAACCACTGCTAGTACTTATTACTACTGCTTAACTGCAGATCAGTAAGAAATAATATAAAGAGATAAAGCTATAATATCTTTAAGGAATCCTACGGATAACTTCTAAGCAGAAACAGGTAACTTAAAGCTATTACAACCGCATACTACCCTAAAACTATTAACGTCATACTAATAATAGAAACAGAAGCGGAGATAACCTTGTAATAATAAATTAACTTAATATCATTTTACATCCATTACATAAAGATAACCCCAAGAACGTCAATAATAAGCCTATAATAGAAACAGAAGTAAAGATAAACTTACAATAATCTATTTTAAATTTATTATTAAAACTGTTAACATTATATTTATAATAGAAACAGAAGCAGAGATATTATTATAACAACCTATTTAACATTAAATTATACCTATTATATAATAAAAAACAAAATAATTAACATCAAATTAAAGTAGTAAAGCACTATAATAAAGTAATAAAATTAGCAAAAACAACCTCTTCTATAGCCTCTATATACTACCCTCAGAAACTTCCTAAGAATAATAAAAATAACCTCTCCTATAGCCTATATATACCACCCTTAGAAACTCCCTAGAAATAATAAAAATAACCTCTCCTATAGCCTCCACACGCTACTCTTAGAAACTTCCTAAAATTAACAAAAAAACACCCTCTCCTATAGCCTCCACACGCCACTCCTAAGAAACTACCAGAGAATATATAACCAGTAATTCTATAAATCTCTATTATATAATCTCCAGTATTAAATAACCTCTCAAGATAATACTATTAACCTTCCTTATATAATCTCTAGTATTAAACAATAACCTCAAAAAACTTCCAGAAGGTATATAATATTACCCTCCCCCTCTTATAGTAACGCTATTAACCTTCCTTACGTAGTTTCCAGCATTAAATAATAACCTCAAGAGACTACCAGAGAATATATAATATTACCTTCCCCCTCTTATAGTAATACTATTAATCTCCCTCATATAGTCTCCAGTATTAAATAATAACATTAAGAGACTGCTAGAGGGTATATAATATTACCCTCCCTCTCTTATAGTAATACTATTAACCTTCCTTATATAATCTCTAGCGTTAAATAATAACCTCAAGAGACTATCAGAGGGTATATAACGTTACCCTCCCCCTCTTATAGTAACACTATTAACCTTCCTTATATAGTCTTCAGTATTAAATAATAACCTTAAGAGACTGCCAGAGGGTATATAATATTACCCTCCCTCTCTTATAGTAACACTATAGACCTCTATTACGTGGTCTTCAGTATTAAACAATAAGCTCGAGAGACTGCCAGAGGGTATACAACATTACCCTCCCCCCCTCGAGGCAACACTGTAGGCCTCTATCACATAGCTTTATAGCTATATAGCATCCAGCAACAACAACCCCTCGAGGCAATAGCAACACTATAGGCCTTCCTTATATAGTCTCCAGCATTTAATAATAATAACCTCTTAAGGTAACGCTATAAGCCTCCCTTATATAGTCTTTAGTATTTAATAATAATAACATCTTAAGGTAATAATATAGGCCTCCCTCACGTGGTCTCTAGTATTTAATAATAACCTCTTAAGGTAATACTATAGGCTCCTATTATATAGCCTCCAGTAATAATAACCCCTTAAGGCAACACTATAAGCCTCCATTATATAGCCTCCAGCAACAACAACCTTACACCCTACAGCCTCTTTCACAAAAGCGAATACCTTAAATAGAATCCTACACTCTCCCAATCTCCAATATTTATATAAAGAAATTCCAGTAATTATTATAACTACTATAATTATATAGAGGAATAGATAGATAATAACTTTAGAGGTTAAAGAAAGCTATCTAAAAAGAATATATTTAGTATATAGCTTTTCAGAAAACTTTAATATTACTATAGTATAAATAAAAGATCGCCAATATTAGTTTATTTTAATAGCTATTATTATAGCTATTTTTATAGCTATTTTCATAGCCTATAAAGCTATTAATACTATAGCTACATCAGGTAAATAGTTAGGCTGTTTGGCCCGTACGGCCTATATAGCCCCTATTCGTACGTATATAGGCTAGAGCCTATATATCTATACGGCGATATAGCCTATACGGCCCCTATTTATACACACGTAGGCTATAGCCCACACGCCGAAAACCTAGACTTAGACATTACAGAATAAACGCACCAAGTTACGTTACGTACCTACGATCGATCAATTTACTATTACCAGTTATAAACTAACAGTTACCTTTACTTTATATTTATAGTAGTATCTAAGCTCTTCACCTTTTATATAATTCCAACTATATAATATATTTAGTAACAGTATTTATACTAAAACTAGCTTATAACTAATTTCAATAGTAATTAAATTACCTATTATTATAGATAATTATACCTCCAGGTATAATATATAACCTAATAAACTGAATTTAACTATTAATATTAATACTTTAAAGTTTTTACTAAATAGAGATAATAGATAATATTCAAGGTTCTTAGAATCTTTATAATAAAGTTTACAGTATTTTATATATAGACTTTATTAGAAATTATAAACAAAAGTTAGAGTTTCTTAAAATAAGTTGACTTAGTAAATCCAAATCTGTTAAGATTCTAGAAAATAGTTACAATCTCAGGAAGACTAGTATTAGGTATTTTGGTATTTATTAATTTAGAAAAGTTATATATAAGTAGCTTCTAAGAAGCTTCTAAAAGGTTCTTCTTTTTAAGTATTTACCTTAAACTTAAGATATCTATAGATTATAAACTCTAGCTTCTACCTTAAAGGTATTATATTTAGTACTCTACTAATTAGCTTCCTTAAATCTGAGAATCAAGGTATTTTTCGTAGATATCTTAATATTCAAGAGATATAAAATTAATATAATATATACTTTTAGTTGGTAGCTTTCTATTATTATAGGACTCTTAATTACTATATGAAATTAGAAGTTAAAATCTGGTACATATTATATAAAACTAAATATAGCTATATATATTATATAAAGCTTTATTTTAACTCATTTAAGTTGAAGGTGACCTTCACGAATAATATAGGTACCTGAGGCTTAAGTAATATAAACTCTGCTACTTAAGCGTGTTATTCCTAATAGCAATATACTATATAAAATATTAAGTATAGTTTTTCTTCTTAATAAAACTCAAAGAAACTATATAGTTATAACGAATATAGTGAGAGTTTTAATAAGTTTAGAGCTTAATATATAGCTAAAAGTAACTACTAAAGTTATAGAGTTAGGAATTTCGATGATATTTCTTATATAAAGATTAGTAGGTATATTACTATCAAATAAAATTAAATATTACTATTTCTATTTCTGTATTTACTTATATAAGGTTTACTATTAGAGTAAATAGTGATAGTAATCTTAATTATAAATTAACATAACTTTTACTAGAGGTAAATGTCTTATATACATTAGTATATAGAATACACTAATAAATGGTAATTATAATAATATCTAGATACTATAAATTATAGTTTATAGTTATACTAAATAGAAGGAGTAATACTAATATACTATTTACTCAGAGCATTACAATAATACAAATACAAATACATGTATTAGCTATTATATGTAATATATTACAAATACATGTATTTGTATTTGTATTATTGATAATATACTACCTAATACATTTTAATTTAAATATATAAAACTACAGTACTAAAACGTTAAAAGACACCATATATACTTATATTAAAGTTATTATATAAGCGCTAAAAATACTAATTAAGAAGTAAAATATCAAGTTCCTATGTTTTTAATTCTACTAAGATGTAATATATTACAAATGATACAAATTCAATTACATGTATTTGTATTATAATACAAATACATTTTTTCTTATCTATTACATTACAAATACAAATATATATATGAGAACAAAATCCTAATACATTATAAATAAATATAATGTAGTTATATTTATAGTATGTAATATATAATACATTATATATCAGTAATATATCATATATTATTTCTTTAGGCTCTGTATATATTACATAATAATCAGTAGTAACCAATTACTAGTAGTTACTAATTAGAATAGTTTCAACTATAAAAGTATTTTATACATATATAGTATACTATAGACCTCTAATAATCTTATAGCTTTAGGTTATATCACTCATTATTTAAGATTATTTCTATATCAACTTTAATATATAGTTAATATATAACTTAAATAAGGGAAAGCCTAATAGTTTACTCTCTATTATAACTATTAGTAGATATATTACCTTCTAAAGTATCAATTCAGCCTTCCTACCCCCCCACTAACTACTATAGCCAGCCTTAAGTTCATTTTAAAGCTGATTTTCTTACAGCTATAGTAGCTAGTATATCTACCACGCGTTAACTTTTTTATAGATAATAAATAACTAATACTTTCTTCTATATTAACCTTATATCCTTATATTAATATATTATATATGATTTAAGTATCTCAAGAGATTTAATTACTACTAACTATAGCTACTTTATTGAAATACGTATCATAACCTTAATATCTATGACCTTAATATTCTTACTATACCTTACCTACGTCTAAGATCAAACTTTATATTTTTAAAATAAAGGTTTTATATTATAAATATAAAAAGTTTCTACTACTATTATAAAGTAAGTTATAATCATTATATTAATATCATGAAACTTAGCCTATTCTTATAAGTAAAGGATTTTGATATTTTAATTAAATATAACTAATATATTAGTAATAGTAATATAAATATAAATACTTTTGGTATAGCTATATAATCTTTAAAATTCCAGTATATATAATATTATAATATCTTAAGATATATGATAACTAATATAATATATTAATATTAGAATATTCTCTAATTAATAACTAATTTCTACAATTATTAGCTTAGTATAGTTATTATAAGATAGCTATATAATTTTCTTCTTAGTATCTAAAGTCTATTTATTAATATTAATCCTTGAAATATTACTTAAGTTCTCTAGAAGATATTAATATCTATAGTTATAGAAGTTATAATAGAATATTTAGTATTTACTATTATGTTTTCCTAGTTATAGAAAGATATATAAATTTAAGGAGAATATTGGTAACGTTATAGCTATAAGGCTATTAGGGCCCCACGGTATACTACCTATATATTATAATCTAGTGGCAGAAACTAGCTACTGGTGATAACTAGCTACTAGGTATTACCACCCGCCAGGCTATTAGTACCTAATTACCTAAAGTATCTAAATTTAGCCTATATATAGCTTATAAGTTATATACTATAAATATTAATATCTTTAACCCTATTAGTATACTATATATAATAATATATATAATATATCTTCCCCTAGTAAAACTAATATTAATTAGTAGTTAATTTTACTATTACTACTTACTGCAGATTAATAAAGCTTATTTACATAGAAATAGTAATAGAAGATTATTAAATCTAACTTAAGGTAAAGCTACTAATTTCATAATTTATTTTAGATACTCTTAATAATAATCTCTTATTTAACTTAAAGTAAGGTAATATCTTATTAATATTTATGCTAATATATTTTAATTCTGGTAGCTAGATATTTATCTATATTAAAGACTAACTTATAGAAGAAATTGTAAATATATCTTATATAAGTATATTTAGTAAATATCCTTATTATAAAATTAACTAAACTTCCACAGTAAAGAATTTACAGTATCTTAAGTTTCTCTAAATATCCTTACATTTCTCTTTTTCTTTCCTATATTCTTTTATTTTCTTCCCTTTTTTCCTTACTTAACCGGTATATAAATTTTCTTTCTGAAATTAAATTCTACCTATATAATATTAATAAATAGAAATAGTAAATAGTGAAATTAAAGTTCTCTATTTCCTTTCTGCTTTTCTTTTCTAATTTAAATTCTCTCCTAATTTCCCTATAGTTAGGAAATAATAAGTAAAATATCTAAGTTAGTAGAATTTCTTAGAAGATCTTTTAAAAACCTTAATATAATAAGTAATATAGTTTCTTTAGAGATAAGGATACTAATAAAACTAAAGCCTCTTCTTAATAGTAAGACTTTTAGCAAATAGAAAGTATTTAATTCCATTTTAAAGTGTAACTTTAACTTAATTAATAACTAGAAACCGTAAATTATAGTAATATATATACAACTACCTCTTTAGTAGAAACTTCCTAAACATCTTTAAAACTAACTTTAAAGAATAGCTGGAGAAGATATAAACTACTATAGATAAATAGGTATTCCAGTATTTACGGAATATTCTTCTTATTTAGAATATTAAGATTAATATAAAAAGGAAAATAATTTACTAGATTCTTATAAGTTTAATAAATTAAAATAACTTTATTCTATAAACTAACAAAGAAGTTTAAAAAAGGGTAATAAAATTATAAAACTTGAGAATACTTATTAATAAATAACTAGATTTCTTTACAAATATTACCTTTATCTAGTAGATATATTCTACGTTTTAGAAATAGTAATAAAAGGTAATTTACTAAAACCTTATAACACTTGATATTTATCTAGCTACCTCAAGAAATTAATTTCAAGAAGTATCTTAATATATAGAGAGGTGTGTGGTTATTTTGCTATTATTAGTAATGGATATAACCCCTTAATAATAAGGATAACTTGAATAATAAAGTTTTCGAAATTAATAAAACTAATAGCCTTCTTATAATTAAGATTAACAATATAAATTTCCTACCTCTTTCTCTAAAGCTTTTTTACTATATATTAACTTTATAAATAATTACTAAGAAACTAAGTTTCTTTATATTAATATATTAACAGCCAAGAATATATCTAATTTCATAAACATATATAACGTTAAGATAGAATATAGAGAAGCTTTTTATAATATATTTAGATTAAAAATCTATGTTTTTGGAAACTATTATTTAAAGTTAGATGTTTCCAAATATATATAAATTAAAAGTTCTTTAAATTATATTTAAAACCAGGCTCTTAAGTACTATTTTAACTACTTTAGTAATTTCCTTAATTCTATAATATTTTATAATATCGCTTTCTATATCAAAAACCACTTTAAAAGTAATAAAAGTTAACAGATTTACCTTACCAATTAGCATAATATAATATTTAGAAGTATTATTACTAATAACTAAAATAAGATACAAAAGGAGGTATTAAAGATTCTTTTTACTAAGTTAATATATATTTAGAGAATCTTCACTCTTAAATAGTATATTAGTTTTAGCTTTTAAAACTATTTTTAAGTATATACTGAGGAATATTAAAATACTAGTTAGCTTTCTTTAGCTTTATAGTAATATACTAGAAAGTCTGTATCTAATTATAATTTACTATAAGTATTACTCGAAATATTTATTCTATAATATCTTAATATATATTTAAAGATATTAATAATTCTAAGAAATCTTTATTAATTAGTAGAAATTAATATTAAACTAACTAAATATATAACTTACCTTTAAGCTTTTACTAAGAATATAGATATAGTAATTAAGAATACTTCTAAATATTATTTAGAGAAGGATATTATTTAACTCTAGCTTCTCTATATAGTTAACCTAATACAAAATACTATATATATAGTAAATTTAGTTTCTAATTAATAAAATACTTTCTTAAGAAGAGGATAAACTTCTATAATTAACATAATTTTAAGTTCTATATAGTAAATAAATTAATATCTATCTATTATTATTCCCTAATATAATATAAGGAAGTAGAAGATTTAAATAATAATTCTAAAGATACTTATAAAACCACTATAAAGAATAATATAGTAGTATATTACCTCCAGAATTATCAGCTTTAAAATTAACCTAAGATATTAAGTTTTCTAATAACCTTTTCAATAGCTTTATAACTTCCTAATTTAAAAAGTAACCTATACCTCTAGATAGTTAAGAAATTATAAGACTCCTCCAAATTTAAGTAGTAATTTATATTCTAATAAAAGAAAATAATATAACTAAGAAGATTATTACTTCAGTATTTATATCTATTCTTAAAAAAATACTATTTAGATATAACTTTCTAAGGAATTCTATTTAACTTAAATACTGCTAATTACTTTATAGCTAGCCACTTTCAGTTAAATATTCTAAAATAAATTACCTTTTCCTCTATTTTCTTCAAAACTTCCAGAGGAAAGTTAATATCTATTTATTTTCGAGAAGGTAAATTTATAAAAATAATACATATAGTCAATATATCTATATTACTTAGTATAATAATATTCTATATAGTTTCTTATAAGATTCTATTTCTATTATATCTTACTAATATAAATTACCTTAGTATTACTATTAATAATATCTGTAATTAATTATATTAAAATAAGAAGGTTATTCCTATTATTTATAAATAGGGATACCTATAGATGTTATTAGATAAGGAGGAAATACTTACTTCTTTATACCTAATAGAGATTAAGATCCAGAGACTTTATTATTAATTAAAATATCTATCTATTATATTTCTTTAAAGAACTCTGTTAAAGGTTAAATATCCAGTTAAATAAACAGTTTTTATAGGTTTTAAAATATACCACTACTAGTGCCAGATATATAATATTACCCCCTCTTAATTTAAGTTTACCCTTTATAATAATATCAATTTTAACTTTAAAGTTATTATTAATATCTTTTACCCTAAAGATAATTACCTTATTCTCTATATTATTTACATAGCTACAGCTTTTAATATTATTTAACATCTATCTAATATTTGAGTAAAATCAATATAGAAAATTCTTAAGGTATACTGAATTAATATTTACCCAGACTTACCTAATTTTATTTCTGCTGATACTAAAATAAGCTTTTAATTTCAAAACTTCCATTTAGAAGCTAAAATAATAAACTTAACTATTATAATTATTTCTATTAAGGTATATAATAGTATAGGTAAAGGTAGAATGTTATTATATTCTCCTCTATTATATATATAAAATCTACCGCTAAGAATATCTATTATTATTTTAAAAATATTATCTTTAGGCTACTTATAAGTTAATAAGTCATGTTATTAGCCTAAATGATTGTATATTTATATTTCTTATCTTTAGAGTTTGCCTCTAGCTTATTAATAATTTTATTTTGTTTCTAAAAATAGCTTTTCAGACTATAGTAATTTAGAAAGTAATAGAGGTAATTTACTATAAGTATAGAAAAAGAATTATTAATATTATTATAGCTATTTATAATTATTTTAATATATTTTAAGTTATAAGCTTTCTATTATAGTTTTTAATTTATATATAGTAAGAAAAGAAAAATTAGTAAGGTTCCTTCCGCCTACTTACTACCTATAGTGAGGTATATATTATTAGTCTCCCTTATAATTTTTAAAAGATTTACTTAACTACTATAAAAGTATATTATAAAGGTAATAATATTTCTCTTTAACTAAATTTTTCAGTATAAATATAAAAATACTTTAACTGTAGGTATAATAGTAGTAATATTAATAAGATTATAGATTACTTTTAAGAAGTCTTCCCTATTTTTATTTTATTTCCTATTATTCTTAAATCTCTAAATACTTTAGAGGTACCAGAAAATAAGAATATTATTTATTCTTATATTAAAAGTAATATGCTGCCGCCAACTAATAAGAATAAGTATACTAGATATTAGAGAAATATAAAGTTATTTCTTATATTCTTAAAAACTTTATTTAATTAGATTAATCTTTTTTAATAAGAAGGTAACTAAGAAGATTAATTTATAATTTTTCCTATAATTAAGAAAGAAGCTAATTTAATTCTCTCTAGATTTCTCCGCTAAAAAGAAATTATTACTATTTTTAGCTTTCCCTTTGAAAAGTTAATCAAGAAAGAAGTAGGAAATATTATTAATAGTGGTTATATTGAAAGTCTCTAATCTGTTCCTAAATTATATACCTCTTGGGATTCTATTTAGGTAAGTATATCTAATAGTTAGCTTTTACCTCTTATATCCTATAGATAAACTAAAGCTAAGAAACTATTTAAATAGAGGAAACTTCAGGTAGTATATATAGTTAGTTAATATAATAGCTAATAAACAGAAAGATATACAGGAAAAGTATAAGCTTATTTATTATAGTTACTTTTTAAGGATTATAATTAATTATTATATAATATTTACTGCTAGCTAGTTATACTTATTACCAGCTATTAACGGTTGACAGCTATTAATAGTAATTAGCAGATGCTGCCAGCTAATAGCAGTTACCATACTTAATTTTATAACCAGAAGGTATACTATAACTATTGGTTGCGGTTGCCTGTTGCAGGATTGGAACCTACTGTACTTACTATAGGAAATATTATTAATAATAATATAGTTAAAATTATTTAGTATAATTTTATTTTCTATAAAAATTATATTATCTTTAAGTTTTAAATTACTAATAAAAATAAAAATAAACATAGTAACTAAATATGTAAGATATTAAAGTTTGTAATTTAAGGTTCTAAAAATAATAGAAAACTTATAATTCTTACTTACTTTTTTATAATTTAGAGAAGTAGCTAAAAATCAATTATAATTATTATCTTTATATTAATAAAAGAAGAAGAATCTCTGCTTTAGCTAAAAGATATTGTTGAAATTAATATTTAGGTTAAAATCAAACTTATGGAATATATTATAGCTAAGTTATCTATTTACCTTAAAGACTAATATTCTCCAGAATTTATAATAATAATTATTAAACTACTTTATAGCTTAGCTAAAGCTAATACCTACTAGTAGGTAATATACTTAAAGTATTATAAAGAATAATTATATACAGAAATATCCACCTATAATTCTTACCTTCTTATTTCTAAATTCAATAATATAGTATTTAATATCATTGATATATAAACTAATAATATCCTTAGTCTTTCTAATATTATTGTTAGTTAATAAGAAAATATAAAACTAGCAGAAATCTTCCTTATAATAAAATCTAAAGTCTTTCTTATAAAGTTAATATTACTAATTTTTAATATTAATATATGTTTTCTTTAGAGTCAAAACTTCCTTCTTAAATAACAAAATCAAGATTATAAGTTTACTATTATTAATATTCTTTAAACCCTAAGAAATTTAAGAAAAAGACTATATTAAATAATATATATATAGAGTATATATTATTTTAATCTACTAACCTGAAATACTTTTTTATTTCTTATATATAGTATAATAATAATACTTCTCCAGTAATAATATTACCACTTTCAATAAGTATATTAAATAGCTAATAGAATATTTAGATTAAAAGTAAACTTTTATTCTTCTTAACCTCTCTAAAATATACCTCTATATTTTTATAAATAGCTTCTTTACTAATAATATTAACCTATTATTTTAACTGGATATACAATAGTTCTAGGCTAAAGGATAGCCACTAGTAAAGAAAGATTTATAATTTCAAGTAACCTAATATATTACTTTTTAACTAAAAATAAAGAAGTAACTAGAAGTATACTTACTTTATAGTTTTATACTATAGATATTAGTATAAACCTCATATATATTATATTATTATATTTTTATTAAAAATTATAGCTTATTATTATTTCCCTTCTATTTCTGTAATTATATATACTAACTTATACTTATTATATAAATATCTTATAAAACTTAGTATTATAAAAGAAAAGAAGCTAATAATTAATATTCTAACCTTAAGATAATTATATAAATATTAAGAACTCTATAAGATATAGTAAATTAATAGTAAAAATAATTTTGCTAATATTTTCACTAAAACCTTCCTAAGCTATATTCTAGAGAGATTTATTAATATAAATAATATAATAGTTTATATAGAAAGATAAATTATTTATTTAAAATAAAAGAAGGAATTTCGGAAAGTTATTTAATTAAAATATATAGATTATTTAGTTAATTATATCTTATATATAAAAATATAGTATACTCTAGTTATAAGGTAAAAAGAAAGTTTTCTAGTTTTAGTAATATAATAGCTATAAGGCTATTAGAATTCTATAGTATACTATCTATATAATATAAATTAGTGGCGGAAATTAGCTATTAGTAATAACTAGCTACTAATTATTACTATCTGCTAGGTAATTAGTAACTAATTACCTAGAGTATCTAAATCTAGCCTATATATAGCCTATAGACTATATACTATAAATATTAACACTTTTAACCCTATTAGTATACTATATATAATAATATATATAATATACCTTCCCCTAGTGAAACTAATAGAGAATTTCAGTTTTATTTTATAATACTAAGAATAATTTAAATATAGAAAAATAATAAATTATAGAATTTTTAGCTTTTAGCTTTCTATTATATTTTATTTTCAAGAGGTTTGTAAAGACTCTTAATTTTATAATCTTAGTAGTTACCTTCAGCTATATATATTAAATCTTAATCTTACTAAAGGTTTTATTATATAGATTATTACTATAAGGTTTTCCTTTACTATAGACTTAGATATTATAACTTGGAGGATAATTTTCTATAATAATAAGTAATTTTATTACTATTTAGACAAGTTATAAACTAGTATTAGTCTAAATCCTATTACTAGGTATATTATATTATTAGAATTATATATAGAATAAAAGGCTTGGATACCACTATTGATATAAAGTAAAAGTAACTAAATATTTAAATATAATTAAAATGAAAAATTATATATTTTTCTTGAAGTAGACTAACTTTAAAAAATAAAAAACAATAACTAATCTTAAAGTTTCTATATATTTCTCTTCTTTTCTTTTCTTTTCTTTATATATTTCTCATTAACTATATAATACTATATACTTTCTTCTTTCCATAAAGTCTTTTTTAGACTAAAGACAGAAAGGAAAGTATATAATATCAAAGTACTACTATGTTAAAAGAAGTCTTTTGAAATATACCGGAAGAAGTATACTCTCCGCGGCTAGGGCAAACTTCACGTTCAATTTACGAGCATGCTGCCTGCTTGGTCGAGGCTATTCCCATAGAGCTTTCAAAGTCCACTTCGGTCACTCTACTTCATAGACTTCTCAACTTGCTTCGATCGCGACACCACCCGGCAGGATGAGCGGTCGTCTTCTTGCCGCAGAGCTGCTGCCCACGACACGACGCGCACCAGTACAAGCCGTCCGCCATATTCACCGACTCCCCGCCGGTGGCCTCCAGGGGGCTGATGCTGCCGTTCGCGCCACTCGTCGACGCATGTGGTTTCCCGGGAACGCCTTTCACAATGCCGTGATCGTACGGAATGCTTCTTTCGCCCGGTTCCTACCAAAGTTGGTTGTGAAGTTTGCCAGGATTCCTGCCGTGTTCGGTGGACTAGCTGTCGGAACGCTTGCCTGGATTCAGTATCAGGCTAACCGTGGGTTTGCCCCCTCCCTTCAGCCTCACCACCTGTATTCTGACCTACCCTTTTACCCCAGAACTGAGCAACAATGCGTGGGATTTCGTCATCAAGACCAAAGACGGAGTTTCTGATGTGGCGTCTACTCTACTTGGCGGAGCCAGCGAGATAGTAGACCGAACACGGTGTGGCTGGGAAAACACCAAAGAACAGTTCGAGACTTCCGAATGGCTGCAGAAGGTCCTGCGCATCTACGAAGACATAGGGACTGCTGGGGATGGTGGTCCTGATGGCCCGGGGGGCGAATCTCCTAAACACAGTAGAGCTGGTACCGCCGCCGTTGTTGGGGCGTCAGCTGCCGCCTACGGCTATGATCAGTCTATCGAGGACGACCCACGAGACCCCGACGAGGTCGCCAAGGATGACCAAATGATGATATTGACGAAGAAGATGATTGAGATACGGAGCATGCTCCAGCAGGTTGGTCAGTCGAGTGCTCTGACGCTACCGTCGATTGTCGTCATCGGATCCCAGTCATCGGGCAAAAGCTCTGTTCTTGAGGCTCTTGTTGGCCACGAGTTTCTGCCCAAAGGCACCAACATGGTCACTCGGCGCCCGATAGAATTGACTCTTGTCAACACCCCCGAAACAGACGCCGAATGGGGCGAGTTCCCGGACTCAGGCCTCGGGCGCATCACGGACTTTACCTCCATTCAGAGGACACTAACCGAACAGAACATGGCTATCCCGGAGGCCCAATGCGTCTCGGATGACCCTATACGCCTCACCATTCACTCGCCCAACGTTCCTGATCTATCGCTTATTGACCTGCCGGGCTACATACAAGTTGTTGGCCAAGGCCAACCTTTCGAGCTGAAACAGAGGATTTCAGAGCTGTGCGACAAATACATACAACCACCCAATGTCATACTCGCCATTTCCGCTGCGGACGTAGATCTGGCAAATTCTTCAGCTCTGCTTGCTAGTCGCCGCGTGGATCCCCGAGGCGAGCGAACGATAGGAGTTGTGACCAAGATGGACCTGGTTGACGCTCCTCGCGGTGCTGCCATCCTTAGCGACAAGCAGTATCCCCTCCGACTCGGCTATGTGGGTGTTGTGTCTAGAATTCCACAAACCAGTGGCCTCTTCAAGAGGTCTGGCAATCTTACCTCGGCCATCACGAGAAATGAAAACGCTTACTTCTCTGCGCATCCTCTTGAGTTTGGCGAAGGAGCAGGTGTTAATGTTGGAACGACGAATCTGCGGCAGAAGCTCATGACTGTTCTCGAGCAGACGATGTCGGCTAGCTTGCAGACCACCAGTGAGGCCATCAGACAAGAGTTGGAGGAGGCGACCTACGAATTCAAGGTGCAATACAACGACCGCCCCCTATCAGCCGAGTCATACTTGGCCGAAAGTCTCGACGGCTTTAAACACTCCTTCAAGAAGTTTACGGAAGAATTTGGGCGCCCTCAAATGCATCAACTACTGAAGCACGAGCTGGACCAGAAGGTGCTCGATCAGCTGGCAGCCAGATACTGGAATAAACCCATTTCTGACTTGACCACGGCTCGGCCTGAACCAGACAGTTTGGCGGGCTTGCCGACGGCGAATCCCGAAGAACCCTATTGGCACCGCCTGCTGGATACTTCAACGTCATCCCTGACCAAACTCGGCGTTGGAAGGCTGGCAACCACCGTAGTTTCTTCGTCGATTCAGGCGCACATCGATGGCTTGATTCAGCATTCTACCTTTAGTAGCCATCCTGTCGCTAGGAAGACCATCACTGACGCTGCATCGACAATCCTCAACGAGAAGTTCTACAGCACCAGTGATCAAGTTGAGAACTGTATTAAGCCTTACAAGTTTGACATCGACATGAACGAAACAGAATGGAGACAAGGTCGGGAACATTCGCAGACTGTACTAAAAAAGGAATTAAAAGACTGCGAATCTGCTTTCAGGAGCGTTGAGGACAAGGTCGGCGGTCGACGGAAGCTTAACGAGGTCATGAAGTTCATCGATCGAGCACGCAAGGGTGATGTTGTCGTAGACGGCGATGGCCGAAGTGGCGCTGGGGGTTTCAGCGCCGCGTTACTCGCCCAAGGCAAGTCTCATTCGGGTATTCTTGTCTTGAAGACCTGGACAACTAACTGGGAAATCAGGGCGTGAGGCTGTGTTCCTCCGGGACCGGGCCGACATCATCAAGATGCGTTTACTGGCTGTAAGATCGAAACAGTGCGCCAACTTGAAGAATAAATATTACTGTCCGGAGGTGTTTCTAGATGCGGCAGCCACGAAGCTAGCCTCGACAGCGGTATTGTTCTTGAACGTTGAGCTTTTGTCAGAGTTCTATTACAACTTTCCTCGAGAGCTTGATCTTCGGCTGGGCAGGCACCTGACAGATCAGCAAGTTGAGAAAATCGCAACCGAGGATCCTAAGGTCAAGAGACACCTCGAGGTAATCCGACGCAAGGAGTTACTCGAGTTGGTGCTTGAGAAGATGGAAAGTCTGCGCCAGCTAGAGGGTCGTGAACGGGGCCGCAACAAGAGCGGGGGTGCTGCCAAGGATGATAAGCAGCGTGGGCGTTGGGGCCTCTTCTGACCCAGTTCACCGTTGTATACCATCAGGGTTTCCTCCGAGTCCTTTTGCCTGTGATGTGTTATGACGAGAGTGCGGGAAGGAGTTGTGGTATCGAGATTACGGGCCCTTTGAGTTTGCCGTGAAACAGAAGCAGCGATAGGGGAGGCCTTTTGTTTTTTTTTTACGACTTGATGTGCTCTGGCCGAACAGCTGTACATAGCGAGACGAATACCCTCTACTCAATCTTGAGAAGTTATGGAAACGACTCATCTCTTGTATTCTTCGCACTAGGGCTTGTTGCTCAATTGGGGAAGCGCGGAATATCAGTTACAGCAGTGACCCATGATCACTATCAAGCGAAGCAAGTATCTCACATCTATCAGTACAACGGCCTTCGAGTGATGGCGAACATCGCGGCTTCGCGCCGATTAACATCCCGGCCATTGGACACTAGTCATTGTCGTGGACTCGTCACCACTTAGCTTGCCAACGATGGCCGATCAAGCAGCAGTGGCGTCGACACTGGTCTGCAATGTCACCTCCCATCTGAGACTGGTTCCCCGGCCATAGCCTTCACCAAGCCTGTTCTGTATCAAAGTCGATGCGCGCGTGCGTATTTTGCTGATACTCCCCTCGTCACTACCCCTTGCCACACATATTTTGAGGTTCGCCATGCAAAGTCCGTAATGTACCTGCCAGAACTGTGCATCCTCTATGCGCGTTACTCCGGGCTCAGCTTCGATCTCCCGTATCACCGATGATACTCCCTCGTTCCCTCCGGTGCCTCCGTACGACATTAAAAGCATCATAGCCTGGGCCATGGCCAGCTTGGCACCAAAAAGAAACATGGATGCCGCGATGGCAGCGCAGAGAGCACGGTCGAGCCAGATGTAAGTCTTTATGGAGAGCAAAGGCAGCAAAAGCAGCAAGCTCGAAAAGAAGACTGTCAGGAAGTGAAAGACATTGGAAAAGTGCGTAGGGAGGCTAGCAAGCCATGAAACACGCATTATTCTCGCGATGCGAGCGTGGTTTTTCAGTCCATAGGCAGAGACTGCTGTACTTGCTATCGCGGCGAAGGCGGCCCAGTCTATCTCGCCAGCCGACACGCGTTCGTGGATATGCTCGTGGTGCGGTTCATGGCCACCTTTGGTTTCGAGCCAGTGTTTCATATTGTGAGAGACCAGATCGAAGCTGCCGAATAAGAGGAATATGGACATGGCGAAACCAGCAAGGACCTCGGCTCTCTCGAGGCCAAATGGGTGGCGAATGCTGCTCCGACGCCAGACCTCAAAGTTGCCCAGCACCTCGACCGCAACGCATACGGCAGCGCTGCCGACGTCAAAGAAGACGAGATGGGATAGAGCCATCATAGCAAGGGATCCCTCCGAGATGAAGAAGAGCCATGAGGCGACGGCCAAATGACTGAGACTCCAATACAGGCGAACACGCTGGTCACGGGACATGCTCTTCCACGCCTCGCGGACAGTCGGCACAGGGAGGGAGGCGGGGAGAACAGGCGGTGGTCGTTGAGGAGGTTCTTGAAAGATCTGGTGCTGTGTAGAAATGGAGCTGTGTTTGTATCGATGGCCGCGGCGTTGGCCAATATTCTGAGAGGTTGCTTCGTTAGAGGCTAAACCAAGCGCAAGGGTACGACAAGGCTCAGTTGAAGAAGCCTTTGTACGTAGCTACATTTAGACTTACTGACTTGACAGGCGAGGTTGAGATGACCTGCGTCTGAAAATTAAATGGACTCGGGACGGCCGAGCCACCGGTGAGAGGTTCTTCTTCGGCCATAGCTGCCACTGTTGCTGCCTCCACGTTCGGATTAAGCAGGTACGGCATGAGTGAGGAAGAACGGGCCAAAGGTTCAGGGCCGGCGGTTAAGCAAGGGATACGCCGGTGGCCGTGATCGTCGTGAATGTCGACACCTTCGCACCTTCGATGACGTCCTGCACCTTGTTGTACCCAATGTGCACGGCCGAGGGGTAAATTTGGGCAAGTACAAAAAGTATTGGGCCTCGGGAAGTTTTTGTTATAATACTAATTGGTTTATATGCTATTATACTATAGCTTCCTATAGAGTCCTAAAAATAGTGACAGATTTTAAGGTATAAAAGTAGTAAAACAATAGAAAGAAATAAGTTTGTAAGAAGATACTTTTCCAGAGGTATAATTTAATTACTACTAAAAGCTATTATATATAACTTAGAGGTAAAATCTAATATATATTCTATATTACTAAGTATAGCTTTTAATATTACATAAAGCTTTATTTTAAGTGTATAAGATGAAGTAAGGTTTATAGAAATAGTACTTACTCCTGAAGGTTTAATTAGTATAAACTTTACTTTTTAAATATATTATTCTTAATATATTTTTCTAACTTAAAAGAGACTATTTATAAACTTACTTCAGAATATTAATTTTAACTTACCTTTACTTTATATCTATAGTAGTATCTAAGCTTTTTACTCCATAAATAGTTTAAACTGTAAATTATATCTAGTAGTAAAATTTATACTAATACTAATATATAATTAGTTTAAATAATAAGAAAATATTAGTTTAATCGTTAGAATTATCACACACTGTATATAATCTTACTATATGGATACAAACTGATATTCTAGTTATTTAATTACGATTATTATTGTTATTACAATATTTATATAGCATATATATTATATAAAGCTCCAAATCTACAGTATAGTAACTACTTACTAATTACTATATATTTAATCTACAGCTAGTAATATGTAGTTAGTATATATTACTAGTAAGGTATAAAGAATATACTACTATATAAATAGTAATATAGATAAGTATAAGGATATAGTCCTCTATAGTCTGTACGAAGCTGAGATAGTGAGAATTATTATTTAATTAATAGAAGCCTGAGGCCACCAGGCCTCTATAGAATAAAATCCTCTTATAGCTACCGCCAGTTAGCCTACTAAGTTAAAATCTTATAATCTATAGAAACCTACCTTTTACTATTTACCCTTTTCTTACCTAGGTTTTTAGCTATATCTTAATAATGTTTTAACTTCTACCTCTCTAAGAAAGTAAAACTGAAGTTTCAGTAATAGCTTTTTATAATATATAGTTACTAAATACTTAGTATCTGTAATAGTATCATAAATATCTATAGTCTCTGAAAATCTAACGTCTGAAAATATAGCCTTAACCAGTGAGTATAGAGTAATATCTATATTAGCTAAATTAATATAAGTAACTAATGGTAACTTAAATAATATAGCTACTAGTAACTTAAGTAACACCATAGTAATTATAATAATACTTATATACCTTCTTAAATAATAGTCATCTCTTATAAAACTTATAATAAAGCAGCTCTCTAGTAGCATTTCTATAGTAAGCCTAATACTATTATTACTATCACTAACCCCATTTATCATTATAAAGTCATATTACTATACTTTTATATTTAAGGAAAGTTAAGATTATAGTTAAAATTAATTACTAGCTACTTTATTTAAGTATTAGTAATTACGTTAATATCTTGAATTTACTATAATATCCGAAGTTTTGGATTATAAGTTTTGATTTTTTATATACCTTATTAGTATTCTTATTTTCAATTTTATTAATAATATAAAACTTAAAGTAATTGAAGTTGTTATAGAGAATAAGGTAACATTCAATAATATTTATAATATTATTATTAATAACACTTTTAACTTTCTTGTTAATTAACTTCTTAGATAGTAAGCTAGATATTATAATTATATTTTTAATTATAGTATTTAGAAATAATATATAATATATTATAAATATAAATATATTACTATAATATATTAGGTTTATTTTTCTAATATATATATTTGTAATATAATATATATATATGTAATTATCAGGCTACAGTAGAGAGGGGGGGCACTGGAGGCCTATTAGGTTCCCTATAAGAGAACACTAGCGTCCGGAAGAATGGTTATTCCGGGCGCTGAAGCTTAAATATTAGTATAGAGTAGCAGCTAAGTAAGGGGAAAGATAAGTTTAAATAGTTATATAATATAATACCTATCTATTTAGAGATCTTATTATTTAGTATAAACCCAGCCTGATATATTTAAACTTCTACCTACTTTTAGATATACTAACTAGTGGGACTATAATAATATTATATATATAAATTACCTAAATATAGTATATTATTAATAGTTTAGGAGAATTAAATACAGGCGGAGAACTAACTCCTATAGTAACTAATAGTAGTATTAATAACTCTAGAGAGTAGTAACTCCCCTAGAATAATAGTAATCTTTCTAAAGTAGAGCTTAATTAATTAATTAAGGAAGAAATAATAAAATTAAGAAAAAAATAGAACTTAGAGAAGCTAATAGTTTTAAGAAGAGGAGAAGATATAGAGAAGGAAACTACTAGAAACTTTACTATTCCTACTTAGAAGCTTAAGAGGTAGAGAGGAAACTTCTTAGTGAAATAGCTTACCCTTATTTATTATAAGGGAAGTAGTTAATCTAATCTTAATAACTTCCTATTTAAACTTAGAGGATAATTTACTATAATAGAAGAAAACTTTATAGTAGATAAAAATAAAATTTAGTATATAGATTTATACTTTAAAAATATTACTTCTTACTACTAAATTAAGTAAGTTTCTATTATATATAGTAATAATATTAAGTAAGTTACTTAGTTAGCTATAAAGGAGTAGCTTAAATTAAGTATAAATAATACTAATATTAAAGTTATTACTATATCTATACAGTTAGATACTATATAGTAGAAAGTTAACTAAATTTACTAGTAGTTTATTAATACCTATAAAGTTATTAAGATTAAATATTTAGATATCCAGCTGGAGAAACTTTATATTATTAATATTATTAACTACTTACTATTAGAGTTAAAAAGAGTAATTATAACTAGAAATCTCCTAGTAACTTACTAGAAACTAAATTATACTACTAAATAGGTAGAAACTATTAAATAATCTATAAGTAAGTTAATTCTAGTGGATCCTACTTATAGGATATTAAAGTAGAGAAACTATAGACTATTAGTAGTATTAATAGTAATTCCTACTAGAGAGATAAGTAGTAAGAATTAGTCTAGAAAGTAATCTATTACTATAGCTTTATCACTTGAGATTAAGTAAGAAAATATCCTATAAGCTAGAATTACAGCCTCTAGGAAGCTTCTAAAATATTATAATTATAGTAAGATAAACTATATATCTTACTAGTATAAAGAAGATATATATTATATATATAAGGAATTTAGATATATAGAAAGGCTTTATTACTTAGTAGTAACTAAAGTTAATAATATTTAAATCCTATAGGATCTAAAGTTCTACTAATACTTTAAAGTTAAAATATTAGTCTATATAGAAAAGAGTTAGAAGAAGGGGAAAGTATTTATTAATCTGGAGGCTAATAAGAATATTCTAGGTTAGAATATATTATATAATATTAAATCTATAGAGGTTAGTAGAAAGTTAGAGATATTAAGTTTCTGGGGGGGAGTAATATCTAAATATAAAATATATACTATAATTATAAAGATTATAGATAACTTTAGTATAATAAAGATAAAGTTTTATATATTCTAAGTAAGTAAAGTTAGTTAATATAATATTATCCTAAGGATTCTTTAGGATAGAGAGGTAAGGTTAAATTTAGAGTGGAGGACTCTAAGTTGGATTTATCTTTTAGCTATTAATAATATTAAACTAGTATATAAAGTTAAGATAATTAATAAGGCTAAGAAGTAATCTAAGTGTATACTAGTGATCTTAGTCTTATTAGTATTAATAGAGGGGGAGTAGTAGGCTATATAGTATTAACCTAGGGGAGATATAAATAAGGAGAAAGATAGAGATACCTAATTACTATTAGAATACTAAAAGTAAGTTTATATTTTTAATATAAAAAAAATAGATATACTAGTAGAAGAGGATATTTATATATATATAATAAAGCTGGAAGAAAGTAAGAAACCTCTATAGGGTTTTATCTACTCTCTTATAGAGAAAGAACTAGAGGAATTATAATAATATTTAGTATTAATACTGGAAAAAGGATAAATTAGGATATCTTAGAGTCTAGTGGGGACGTTAATTCCGTTTATTCTGAAGAAAGGAGGTAAACTGAAGCTATATATAGACTATAGAGAGCTTAATAATATTACTATTAAGAACTAAATATCTCTACCTCTTATTAGTAAGATTTTAGACTAATTAGGAGAAACTTTATAGTTTACTAAGCTGGATCTAAAGAATATATACTACTAAGTATATATATAGGAGGGAGATCAGTAGAAGATAATATTCAGAATATAGTATAGATATTTTAAATATTAGGTTATATTATTTAGATTTATTAATATTTTAGTAACTTTCTAGGTATATATTAATAATACTTTAGTAAGCTTTATAGATATTATCTATATTATTTATTTAAATAATATCCTGATTTTTATAAAAATAAAGGAGAAGTAAATAGAAGTAATAAAGGAGGTACTTAGCTGATTATCTACTATAGAACTTTATATTAATCTAGAGAAATATAAGTTTTATATATAGATTATTTAATTTCTAGGTTTTATAGTCTCTCCTAATAGTATTATTATAGAGGAGGAGAAAGTAGTAACTATTAAGAAATAGTTAGTATCTACTAGTATTAGAAAGATTTAAGTTTTCTTAGGATTTACAAGGTTCTATAAGAGATTTATTTAGAATTATTTTATAGTAAATACTGAATTTATTAATTAACTAATTAAGTAGGTAAAGAGGGAAAATATAATAACCTCTAGAGTAATAGAAGTTTTTAAGGATTTAAGAGAAAGAATTACTAAAGTCTCTATTCTATATTATTTTAACTTAGTTATATTAATCTAGATAGAGATAGATACTTTAGATTTTACTATAAAAGTAGTAGTAATTTAGCTAGAGGAGGATAGATAGTAACTACTAATATACTTCTTATAGAAATTAAGGGAAGTAGAGTTAAAATATAGAATACTAGAGGTAGAGCTACTAACTATCTATAAAATAGTATTTATATAGAGATATTATTTTTTATACTTTTAATATAAGATTATTTTTATTATTAACTATTTAGATTATTAGTATTTAGCTGTAAAATTCTAGCTAAATAGTAGATAAGTAAGATTCTTATAAAATATATTATTATTTAATTATATTATTAACTATTAGTTAGGAAAGTAAAATCTAGTTAATAGTCTCTCTAGATAATTTAATTACTAATTAATAGAGAGAGAGATTCAGAATACTAAAATAGCTTTCTTTAAAGATTTCCTAAGTTAATTTCCAGACTAGATAATAATAATATCCCTCTGGAACTAAGAATCTTAAATAAATCTTAAGGATCTTGTTCTAGAGAGATTAGAAGGAATATTAGAAGAGGAAATTAGAGAAATATAAAAAGAAGTTACTATAAGGAGAAGAGAGAGATTATAACTGAGAGGTAATAAATAATCTCTTAATAATAAAAAAAGAGTAAGATTCTAGAGTAAGCTAATTATTCTAGATAATTACTAGTTTTAAGTTAATTTACTAATAGTTTTTTATAATAAACTCCTAAGAGAATATCTAGAGGTTACTAAAATACTTAAGAGGTTAGATTAAATATACTAATAAAAGTTAATAAGAAAAGATATTATAGAATATATATCTCAGTATATAATATATTAAAGATTAAAATTTAAATATTACCTCTTATATAATATATTAATATCTCTATTAATATTTAATAGCTTATAGTAATATATTAGTATAGATTTTATTATTAAATTACTTAAGTTAATAGGATTCTTAGGGAAAAACTATAATAATATCTTAGTAATTATTAATTAATTTACTAAATATACTCTCTACTTACTAACTAGAGAGTTCTTAATAGTAGATAAATTAGTAGCTTTACTAATAAATAATATTCTCCTAAAATATAGAGTCTTTCAGACTATTATATTAAATTACGGATTACTATTTATAAGTAGATTTTAGGTATTCATTACCTACCTACTAGCTATTAAGTAGAAACTAAATATAATATACTACCTCTAAATAGATAGTTAAATAGAATATTAAAATTAGAATATAGAATATTTCTTAAGAATAGTAATTAATTTTAACTAAGATAACTAAATAAAATAGTTACTTATAGTTAAATTTATTTATAATATCTCTATTTATAATATTACTAGAGTGATATTAATAGATACCTTAATAGGCTATTTACTAATAGGATCTTATAATAATATTCCAGAGGGAATTAAACTTAAGATTATCCTAATAGTAAAAAAGAGAGTAAGATACTTTCAGTTATATTATAAGTAGCTTAAGGTTTTAATAGAGGAGGTAAATAAGGGATATATAAAATAGTATAATAAGAGAAGGAAGTAGTTAGACCTTAAGGTTAGTAATTATATATTACTATCTACTAAGAATATTAAGTAAAAGTAACTAACTAAGAAACTATTTAATAAATACCTAAAGCTATTTATAATAATATAGATAGTTAACAGGGGATGAGTATTTAAACTTAACCTTAAAAAAAATATTAAATTTATAATATCTTCTCCCTATTCCAGTTAGAAAAATATAGAGGAGAACCACTAGAATCCTAAGTGGTCCCTATTAAAAATCTAGGAGATAATATATATAAAATTAACTATATTATAGATTATAAAGAGCCTTAAAGAAATTAATAATACTTAGTTAAATAGAAGGAATATAAAATAGAGGAAAACTTATAGGAATCTTAATATTATATCTTAAAAAAGTTAAAATCTAAATATAAAATAGAAATCTAAAATATTACTAGTAAATTACAGAAGGAGTAGTAAAGTTAAATTATCAGTAAGAAAAGACTGAGAAGTTTATATTAAACTTAAAAGCTAGAGAAAAATAAAATAAACTTAAAAGTAGTAACTAAATTCTAAAAAGAATATAAATATAAAGTATCAGGGGGGAAATAGGGGGAAACTAAATTAAGTAGCTTTATTATTATTATTACTTCTACTAATATTATTACTATTATTATTACTCCTCTTATTAGAATTCTTAGGAGAGAATAAATAGAAATTAAGGTTATTAATATACTATAATAAGAATATTAAGAGAGAGGGAATTACTAGAGGGATACTGGGGGAGGAAAAAAGTATTAATAACGTAAGAATAGATTAAAAACTACTTAAAAAAAATAATCTAGAAACCTGTAAGAATAGCAGTCTAAGTCTTAATAATATAAATTTATATCTTCTATATCAGGCGAAAGATAGTAGTAATCTAGAAACCTCACTTTAAGAGGTAGTTTTACTATAAAGTAGCAGAAACTATAATTTTAATAACTATAATTTAGTATTTACAGGTTAATTACTTAGCTTCCTTATCTTCAGCTTTATACTTAATATTAAACTTATTAGTATAAGAAACTTTAGCCTTAAGGACCTTTTTAGCTATAGTCTGTATTTTAGTAAATTCCTCCTATAGAATTAGTTAATAGGGAAGTATTAGAAGTTAGAAATATAAAGAATTACCTCAGTTTCACAGATAGTAGCAAGAAAGTTAGACTCTAATAAAAAATCGTTAAAAAGATAGTAGAGAACTAGAGTGGAGGAAGTAGTAATATAAGTAACTTAAGAAACGTTAGAAAGAAATTCTTAGCTACAGAAGTAACTTATAAGAGGGAGGATAGAGATATACTAGAATATACTCCTTACTATATATAGCAGTATAATAAAAATACTTATTACTAATATCTAAAATAGTTAAAATAATAAGGATAGAGAAGCTATAGAAACCTACTAATAATCTTATAATAGAGGTAGAATATTAAGATAAAACTCTAAAGATTCTAGCTAACTAAGAGATAGAGATAGTAATAGTAGGAAATAAGATATATAAAATTAAAGTTATTATTATTATTAAAACTATTAGTAGGTAGTTACTTATAAGTAGTATAAGAAGATTTAGTTACTTCCTTCTTTAGAGTAGAAAGAGGAAGTAAAAATAGGATATTAGTAGCAGTAGGGATTGATATTATATTATTATTATTATTATTATTAATATTCTGAAAATAAAATTATTAATAAAAGAAAATAGTAATTATATCTATAAAATTAAGAAATTAGATAATAAAAATAGCTTTTATTTAGTTATAGATAGTTAAGAGTTTTACTAAAATAGAGAATATATAATTTAATAATAAAGAGATTATTTAGAGGTTACTAGAGGAGGATAATAGAAGTAATATAGAGAATAATATAATTCTCTAAAATTAAGAAAATTATAAAGTAAATAATATCTAAATCTAGATACTAAAAATAGTATCTTATAAAATAGGAAAGAATAAGAAACTTACTAATAGTTACTAGAGAATATTTAAGAGGATATCTCTAGAGAGAAGAGAGATTATAAATATAATAAATATAAAATCCTTATAACTAGGAATAATAAAGAAGCTTTTCTAATATCCCTATAGCTAAGGAAGACAGATTACCTTAGGGGGGGTATCAGATTAACTAAAATATAGCTATAATTAGAATATATCTTAGAAGGCTAATATTAGTTAGAATCTAATATTAGGAGGCTGAAATATAAAGTTTAAAATAGGTTTCTAGATCCTAACTAATAAGAAATACTAAAGGGGAAATAGAATATTACTTCCTTATACAAAACCTCAATAGTTAGATCCTAAGGATAGGATCTCTCAGAGGGGGAATTATATTAAACTATAGCAGAAAGGGAGGATATTAGAAGCCTATTAGGTTCCCTATAAGAGAATACTAATATCCAGAATAATAGTTATTCTAGGCGCCGAAGTTTAAATACTAATATAAAGTAGTAGCTAAGTAAAGGGAAAAATAAGTTTAAATAGTTATATAGTCTAATATCTACTTATTCAGAGATCCTATCACTTAGTATAAATCTAGCCTGACAGTAATAGTATTAGTATTATTTGTAATATAATATATATTATAAATATATTAAAGTTAAATATTATATTCCAGCTATATATAATATATTCTATATTATAACTAGTAGTTAAATACTAATTAGTATACTAAATGTTTCTTTTTTAAATATATAATATAAAATAAACTAATATTTAGTTACTTTTACTTTATATATATAGTAGTATCTAAGCTCTTCACTCTATATATAGTTCTAACTATATAATTTACCTAGTAATAGTATTTATACTAATACTAACTTATTACTAATTTAAATAGTAATAAAATTACCTATTATTATAGATAATTATACCCCCAGTTATAATATTTAACCTTATAGTAGAGGAAGACCTTATAGTAATAATCTGTATAGCGAAAGCCTCAGTGAGGCTAGAGCTTAACGTATATAGCTGAAAGTAACCACTAAGGTCGTAGGGTTAAATAAACTAATATTAAATAATAAATATTATTTAAATATTAAAATTATCTATTACTAAATTGATAATATATATAAAACTAAACTTGTAGTATTTAGATATTCTATACTATTAAGTCTTTAATATATTATAACTATTATATAAGAGATATTTATATTAATTTATATATGAATACTAAAATATATAAAGTTAGAGATAATAGATTAACTATTATAACTACTTATATATATATTAATTAGTAAGATTAAGCTTTCTATTTTACTAAAGTATTACTAGAGGCTAAAGATTTAACTTAAAAAAGAATTGTTTGTTCTTTATTAAATTAATAAATATAACTATCTGAGATATAAATATATTTTAACCTGTTTGACGTAGTGGTTTAACGTCTAGCTGACTCTTTCCGTTTTGGGAAGAGCAGTAGGTTTAAATCCTGCGACAGGCAACTATAACTGGGGGTTTATTATTAAATTTATCATATTATATTATCTAGACTAAAAATAGCATATAAGGCTATAGATATACTATATACCTCTCGGGAGTGTATAAATATACTTCTATAAGGTATATACTAGAGGTATATCTCTCCCAATCTAATATACCTCCTAGGGAGAGATCTCCAGAGCTTCTCTCTACCTATATACACTTTATAAATAGACTTAAAAATAAATCCTTTTATTTAGAACTTCTTTAAGATTACTACAAATACTCTCTATATCCTTTTGCGATTTTTTAAATAATAACTATAGGTTATATAAGTAAGATTTTAATTAATTAGAAGAAAGCTAATTTTATTTTTTAAGTTTAGTCTCTTATTAGCTAAAATATCTTAAGTTTTAATATAAGTTATTAAACTTATTATATAGCTGCATAACTTATTTTTCTTCTTTTTTTAGCCCTAATTTGTTATTAAATAGTATATAATTTTCTGAATAAATTTCCTTTTTACTGTTATATTACTAACTTTATATAGAGATTTTAAAATATCTTTTCCCACTTATAATAACTCTCCTAAAGAGATCCCTACTTCTCTTTATATATCTCCTACTAATATTAAGTATATTAAGGAAGTAATTAATAGTGTAACTAAAATTACTATTAGTAAAGTTATTAGTAATAAAGCTGCTACTTATAATAAAGAGTATTCTAATTATAAGGAGGTTAAAGAGAATACTTTCTACTATTCTAAGTATTTAGTAAAATACTTTATATCTATTTCTAAATTCTTTATACCTATAGCTAAGAAGCTAAAGAAAACTACTACCTCTAAAACCTTTTACACTATAAAAACTACTAAAGTAACTTTAACCTTATTAGATTATAAATATAAGTATATTAATAAGAATAATAAGAATAAGCTTTATAATTTTTATTTTAACTACTTTTCTTCTCTTACTAAAAGCTAAAGCTAACTTAATATTTACTATTAAAGTTCCTATTACTACTATAAATACTATATATTTAGTAGTATTTATAAGTTAGATATAAAAGTAACTATTTACCTCTATATAAAATTCCTTACTATATATAATAATAAAATAGTTAGACTTATAGTAAATACCTTTTTTTAAGATTTCCAATTTAATTTCTAACTTATATATTTTCAGATTAAGAATACTAAATACTCAAAGCTTTATAATATTATTACTATTACTTATTATAACTATTATACTTCTATTTCTACTACTAAAAGTAATTTTACTTTTTATACTATTTCTATAATATCTATAGTTCTTATGGCTTCTATTACTACTACTCTATCTCTTACAAACTTTTTTATTAGTCATACTAGTAATATTAACTTTCTTCTTTTAGCTGAAAGTCTAATTACTAACTTATATTACTTACTTAAGCTTTATCTTTCTATTATATTATAAAGTTATATTTTTAATATTCTCCTTAAATCTCTTCTTAATATATATAAGTAAGTAGCTTATTATAGTAATTCCTTAAGATAGTAATATAGTTTCTAGTTTCTAATTTTAGATTTTAGCTTTAGAGAATTTATCTTTACTTATAAATTTTATACTCTAAATACCTTTTTACTTATAGACATTAGCTTTAAATTAAGAAATACTTTACTTTCTTATATTTTTAGTCTATTTAATTATAGACTTATAAGGTTTCTAATTAAATTATATTCTATACTAACTTTAACTAAAAAAGCTTAAGTTATATTTTCTTATTCTTCTTAAGGTTACCAATATAAATTTAGTTAAAGAGGTTTCTTTAGTAATATAAATAAGTTATTTTTAGAACCTCTTAAACTACTATTTAGGTAATATTTTTATTAAACTATTTATTAAAAGTTAGACGAAGGAAGTATAAGTAACTAATAATCTCTTCTTAGAGATCTCTTAATAAAGTTAATAATTATAAATATTTATATATTTCAAATACGTTTAAAACTTTATAAACTTCTTTATTACTAAGTTTACTATTTAGCGGCTATTATACTTCATCTATATCATTATTAATATAATTTTAGAGATAGGAAACCTTATTACTTCTAAGCTTCCTATAAGTAGTTAAAATTATAATAAAGTTAGTCAATAACTTATAAATAATACCTCTTTAGCTACTAAAGAGAGAAAGAGTAACTTTACTTCTATAATCAATATAGTAACTATAAATTACTTTATAATCTTCTGAATAATACTACCTCCAAAAAGCTTTATTATAAGATCTTAAAAGCTTTTTCAATCTTATATATTATCTTTAAAGTTTATATTAGAGAAAACTACTAAAGTATCTTTTAAGCTTCCAGATTCTATACTATATTTCGAATATAAATACTAAATCTTATAAATATAGTTAAATACTTAATTTACTACTTCTTAATACTAAAATTCTAGATTTTAGTTAAAATAAGTTAGTTAACTAACTATAAATACTAAATCTAACCTTATTATTACTATTATATATAATATAATATTTACTTTCCTCTAGTAAAGGTTAATCTCTTAATATAAAGTCTCTCTATTATATAGAAGAAATTCTAAGTATATTATTAGAAAGTAATCTCTCTCCTTAAGCTTATAGTCTTCTAGTAGAAGTTTATACATTTTCTCTATATATATAGTTTATAGAAGCTATAACTCTAAAGTCTCTTAATAATATAGTATCTTAATATCTAGAAACTACTATAAGTTCTCTCTTTCCTTAAGATAGTATTATAATTAAAAACTTTTAAAAACCTTCCTTGCGAAACCTTTATATATTTTTAGATATACTAAAATATAGTTATTAATATAAAAAAAGAATAGAATCTAGCTTTTGTACTAGTAGTAATGTTTTCTTAAAATATAAGAAAACTATAAGTTTCTTAAGTTTTTCTTAATATATTACTATTAAAAGATAGGTAATTAGTAGAGACTATATAATACTTTCTAAATCTTCAAAATCTTCCTCTATCTCTTATACTCTAAAGGTATCCTTATATAAATCTCTTTATTAATATCTATATAGATAAAGATATTAACTATATTATATTAAAGAAACTTAAGGTTAAATTATACTGTAATTACTATAAGTATCCGAAATAATATCTTTGTAAATATTACTATTTAGTTACTTTTACTCTATATCTGTAGTAGTATCTAAACTCTTTACTCTATATGTAGTTCTAATTGTAAAATATACCTAGTAATAATATTTATGCTAATACTAGCTTACAACTAATTTAAACGGTAATAAAATTACCTATTATTATAGATAATTATACCTCTAGTTATAATATTTAACCTTATAGTAGAGGAAGACCTTATAGTAATAATCTATATAGTAAGAGCTTCAGTGAGGCTAGAGCTTAATATATATAGCTGAAAGTAACTACTAAGGTTATAAAATTAAGAGCTTTTATAAACCTCTTAAAGATAAAATAAAATAAAAAGCTGAAAGCTAAGTATTCTATAATTTATTACTGTTCTATATCTAAACTATCCTTAATACTATCTTTATAATAAAACTAGAATTCCCCTCAAATCTATATAGTTACTTATAACTAGGATAATATAATAATAGGTTCTAAATATTTCTTTATAACTTCTATAATAGGGAATATTAATATCTCCTAAAAAGCCTAAGCAATATTATAAATACTAATATTAATAAGTAGACTCTAGACATTCAGAAGAAAATTATCTAGCTATCCTATAATCTACTATATTAAGCTAATAATTTTAGAGACTAGTTATTCATTAGAAAGTATCCTAATATTAATATATTATATAAGTTACTAGATATCTTAGAGTATTATAATATTATAATTAGTAAAGTTTTAAATATTATATCATTATACTAAAAATATCTATATTTATATTAATATTATTTATATATTAACTATATTTAATATATTAAAATTATTTACTAATAAAAGTAAGCTAAATTCTATTATATTTATATAGAGATTATAAGTTAGCTTATATTAGTAATAGAGAATTTTTATATTAATAGTGGAAAACTTTTATATTAGGAGTATAAAGTTTTATCTTAGGGGTAAGTAAGATATAGTGAGGACGTTAAGATTATAGATATAGAGGTTATAATAAGTATTTAAATAGAGTAGCTATAGTTAGTAGTAATTAAATCTCTTAAGATATTTAAATTATATATAGCGTGAGGGCGTGAGGATATAAGGATATAAGATTAATATAGAAGAAGTTATTAGTTATTTATTATTTATAAAAACATTAATGTAGGGTAGGTATGCTAGCTGCTATAGCTGTAAGAAGTTTAAGTTTAAATTAACTTAAAGCTGGCTGCAGTAGTTAGCAGGAGGGTGGGAAAGCTAAAGTTATACTTCAGGGGGTAATATATCTACTAATAGTTATAATAGAGAGCAAGCTATCAGCCCCTCCCATAAATATTACTATATAGATATTATATATATCTTTTAGTTACTAGTCTCCTTATATTATTAAGTAAGCTTTTGACTTAAGTAGTTACTTATATTTATTAAACTTATATATATAAACTTAGTAGTAACTAAAAATTTTTTAACCTCTTATAGTTAGTTTATTAATTTTATTCTATAATCTTAAAACCTAGTAACTTTATAAATATACTTCCCTAGCCTTTCTGAAACTTTATACTAATAAGTAAAAATCTTAAGAACTTATATTCTTCTTAATATAGTTTAGATACTTTTCTTTACTTATAAGCTGCTAGTAAGATATTAAGAGGGAAAGTAACTCTTACTAATATATACCTTAAAAGTTTAAGAACTTTATATTATATAATAATAGCTAGGATCTTCCTAAGAATATATGAGGTTTCTCTTAATTCTACTTTAAGCTTTTTAAACTACTTAAAAGTAGTAAGTATCTCTATAAATACCTTAAAAGATTCTTATAGATCTCTTTACTTACTTTATCTAGCAGTCTTTCTACTATATACTTTAAATTATTTACCTTATTAAGAGTTTTAGGCTAGTTAGACTTTAAGTATCTACTAGATATGATAACTAATTTTATATAAACTTTAAGATCTTTATATATCTTATATTTTACTAGAAAAGTAGTTTAAAAAAGTATTTATAATATTATTCTTATCATTTCGGAACTCTACTATATTTACTTTCCCACTTTACGCTAAATAATAAATACCTCTCAGAATATTATTATAAAGTTTATAAATTCAGGGAGGTTAGTAGTATAAGCTAAAGTTTAAATTTAGTTTTAGTAAAAAGTAATTTCTCTTAAGAATTTAGTTTCTCTTAAGAATCTTAAGTATTTATTTACTTAATATTTAAGACAGTCAAGGAAAATTCTATAATTTTATCTACTACCTTATTAGTATCTTACCTTATAGTTATACTTTTAAATTACTTTATAAGCTTAGCAATTCTCTTTTGAATTTTATTAAGATTTATTTAAGAGATTTCTAATATAAAATCTGTTAAGTTACTATTTAAAAACTTTTTATTGAAGATTATATTTCTTATTATACAAACTTCCTTCTAAAGAGAATTCTAGATTCTAAAGAAGTTACTTAAAATATAACTAACTAGAAATTCTAAAAAAACTTCTAATATAAGCTTCTAGTAGCAGTATTACTTAAGCTAAGTTTCTTAAGTTATTATATATATTTAGTATTTATATACTTTTAGATAGAAGAGATCTAAAGTTACTATATATATATTTTTATCCTTCTAGAAGTAATAATAAAACTACTTATATAGTATTTTCTAGCTTTAAGAGGCTGAGAGTATATAGTTATAAATATATATAGTAGCTTTTAGAATTTTAAACTATAAAATAAGAGGAAGAGATATTCTAATTACTATAGATTTTATATACTTCTTAATTATTATTACTACTTTCTCTACCTTACTATTTTAAGTTTAAATATTTAGTATAGAGGGTTTAAACTTAATATTTCTCTCTTAAATTTCTATCTAGATTATTTTATACTTCTAGATCTTATTATCTACCTTAATCTCTTTAACTAATATCTTATATATAATTTTCAGAAAGTTAAAAAGTTTTCCAATAATATTTAGAAGTTTCTCTATCTTTCTTATATAAAAGTAGAAGTTTTATACTAAGTTTATTACTTAATTTGTAAAGATTATAGTAGATATATAAATTTTATAATTCTTTTTAAAGTTATAAAAGTTTATTATAATTCTCTTTCCTAAATTAGTATATTATATGACTTCCTTCTAAGTTATTTATATTATTTAATATATCTTACTTTTAATATATATATTATAGTTTACTGTATAAACTACTTATAAGTTTCTAGTTACTTTAATATCTCTTATAGAGATTAATAAGTGGTTTATTACTTTAGATTCTAAATATTCTAGCTTTAAGTACTAAAGTTTCTAAAATCCAGCTATTAGCTATTTTTATAAGAATATAGTATATTTATATAGCTTATAGAATTTAGAAGGTTTGCATTTAGGTAATAGTATTTACTTTATAGATATCTAGAAGGATACTTTCTTAAGATAGTTATGTTTTAGTATATATTATCTATTTATAATCTTAAGAAAGTAGAGGTAACTTCTATCTACCTTTTAAATATAGTTATTATCTAGATTCTAATTCCACTATAATCTATATTTATAAAGTTTCCTAAGTAATATTAAGTTATTTATAAGGTTAAAATATAGTATAATATTAAATAAATATAATTTTATAAAACTTTAAAAGTTTTATACTATTATCTCTATATTATTATAGCTTTCTATAGTAATCTTTTAAGTATTAGCTTAAAAGTAGTTACTTATTATAGCTTCTAAAAGTGTTTAAAACTATTTAGTATTATTAAAAATTTATATTATTAATTCTAAATCTAGAATTATAAATCTTATAAGAATTAAAGCTTATTTAAGATTATTAGAGTTATAGTAGTTTTTCTATAAGAGTATTTATATAATTAGAACTTTAAGATTAAGTTTATATTTTTCCTTATATATTTTATAAATTCTTTCTTAAATATTATCCTTCTATCTATAATCTTCTACATATCTAAACTAAACTTCCAGATAGAATATTTAAGCTACTTATTAATATAGAAGTATCTTAAGAGAGAATATTATGACTAGTATATCTTATAGCTAAAGCTTCCCTTTAACTTATAGGTTTTATTATTATTAGATTCTTATTTATAGTATTTATTTATATATTAATTAGAAGCTTCTCTATCTTATTAAGTTTAGCTTGAATTTCAGTCTTCTAATATAGTAGGGAAACTTTCTTAAGTTTCTTTATTATTATTAGAAGTATCTATAGAACTAAAAACCTCTCTTATAAGTTTACTTTAAGTTAAGATAATATCTAATTGTAGAAGGAAAAGCTAAATATAGCTTATAATTTTAGCTACTATTAGAATACTATTATAAACTTTAGGAAAAACTGAAACTAAATATAAGAAAACCTATAATTTAATATAACTACCTCTTAGTCCTCTAGTATATTCTAGAAACTAAATTAAGAGTTTATAAAAGTTTAATATTCTTATATTAAGATATTTATAAATTACTTTCTCCTAATAAGTAACTTAAATTTCTATATTATTCATTAAGTCTAACTTCTTTCTTATAAGTTTAGTAAGAGTTACTATATATTCTATAATTACTTCTGCCTATCTCTTAATTTTACTATAGTTTATATAGTTTTTAAACTTAAATAACTAAATATTAAAACCTTCTATAATATTACAAAAATACGTTAAGAAATTAGAAGAAATAATATATTTAATATGTTTTTATACTATTTATATTCCTTTTATGTTTTATAGTATATTTTTACGTAAAAGGTATATTTAGAGTATTTTTTTATATAAAGTTATATTTTTAGTTAAAAGATATTTAAAGGCTGTAACCAATAGAATACTACTTTCTATATCTAGAACTATTATATTATCTTTCTCCTTAGAGGTTTTAGTTTAAGATAAATTTAAAGTATATATAAAGTATTTAAACTTTAATAAATAATTAGAAATCTCTAGAATTACTAATTTAGTAGTAAGTTATTTATATTTAGTATTGAAGATACTTAGAATTACTTTATTATAAGTCTTAGAATTTATAAGATTCTAAAAACTATAGAAATAATATAAGAATTTAACTTAGTTAATTTAGAGAATCTAGTTTTTAAGATTACTTAAAATAAATTTTCTAGTAGAAGTAAATATTATTTCTTAAGTTCTTAAAATTTTTTAAATAGGTATAAAATAGTTAATATAGTATATAAAACTCTTGATTATTAAATTTATTATATTATATTATTTAGCCTAAAAATAGTATATAAGGCTGTAGATATACTATATACCTCTCGAAAGTATATAAATATACTTCTATAAGGTATATACTAGAGGTATATCTCTCTTAATCTAACAGTTATAGTATACCTATTAGTTTCACTAGGGGAAGGCACGTCGTATATATTATTATATATAGTATACCGATAGGGTTAAAGGTGTTAATATTTATAGTGCGTAGCCTATAAGCTACATATAGGCTAGATTTAGATACTCTAGGTAATTAGTTACTAATTATCTAGTAGGTAGTAATAACTAGTAGCTAGTTGTCACTAATAGTTAGTTTCTACTACTAAGTTACACTATATAGTTAGTATACTATAAAGCTCTAATAGCTTTATAGTTATTATATTACTAATACTAATAAACTTCCTCTTTACTTTTTAACTATAATATACTATATCTCTATATATAAGATATAATTAATTAAATATCTTCTATCTTTTAACTAAATAACTTTCCAAATTCCCTCTTTTTATTCTAAATAGGTAACTTATCTCTCTATATAAACTATTACGTTATTTATATTAATAAATCTCTCTAGAGTATAGTTTAGGAATCTTTTAGTAAAAATATCAGTAAGGTTATTCTCACTATTAATTTACTATATTTTATAGAGTTCTTAATATTTATATAATTACCTTAAAACTATAGTATTAATTATAAACTTCTTCTCTTTTATAATACTAAACTTTATAAAGTATTTACATAATAAATATAAGTTAGTATAGATAATTATAAAGATAGAAGGGGGAGGGGCTAATAGTTTGCTTTCTATTATAACTATTAGTGGATATATTACCTCCTGAAATATAACTTTAGCCCTCCTACTCCCCTACTAACTACTGCAGCTAACTTTAAGTTAATCTAGATCTGAACCCCTTATAGCTATAGTAGGTAGTATACTTACTCTATATTAACCTTTTTAATAATAAATAACTAATAACTTCTTCTATATTAATCTCACACCTTTACACCTTTATACTTTCACACTCTTACACTCTTACACTATATATAATTTAAATATCTCGAGAGATTTAATTACTACTAACTATTACTACTCTATTTAGATACTTATTATAACCTCTATATCTATAACTTTAATATCCTTACTATATTTTACTTACCCCTAAGATAAAACTTTATACTCCTAATATAAAAGTTTTCTACTATTAATATAAAAGTTCTCTACTACTAATATAAACTAACTTATAATCTCTATATAAATATAGTAAAATTTAATTTACTCTTATTAATAAATAATCTTAATATATTAAATATATTAATATATAAATAATATTAGTATAAATATAGATATTTTAGTATAACTATATAATATCTAAAATCTTAGTAATTATAATATTATAATACTCTAAGGTATCTAGTAACTAATATAATATATTAATATTAGGATACTATCTAATTAATAATTAGTCTCTAAAATTATTAGCTTAATATAGTAGATTATAGGATAACTAGATAATTTTTTTCTAAATATCTAGAGTCTATCTATTAATATTAAAATTTATAATATTACTTAAGTTTTTTAGGAAATATTAATATTCCTTATTTTAGAGATTATAAAGGAATATTTAGAACCTATTATTATATTACTCTCATTATAAATAACTATATAGATTTAAGGGAAATTCCAGTTTTATTATAAAAATATAAATATAGAAGAATAATAGATTATAGAATATTTAGCTTTTATAAGCTTTTTGTTTTATTCTATTTTTAAGAGATTTATAAAAGTTCTTAACTTTATAACCTTAGTAGTTACTTTCAGCTGTATATATTAAGCTCTAACCTTACTGAAGCTCTCGCTATATAGATTATTACTATAAGGTCTTCCTCTACTATAAGGTTAAATATTATAACTAGAGGTATAATTATCCACGATAATAGGTAATTTTATTACTATTTAAA
>MASP02000301.1:0-105946 GCA_001693025.2 Colletotrichum lindemuthianum | reverse complement strand
AAATACTGTTACTAGGTAAATTTTACAGTTAGAACTATATATAGGGTGAAGAGCTTAAGTACTACTATAAATATAAAGTAAAAGTGACTAAATAAAGATAGAAGAAAAGTTATAATAAACTATAATCTTTTATAAAAATATACTAATAATATATATAAGATCTATATTAGTAACTATAATATAGATCTCTAAGGTAGATATATTTCTAGTTACCTTTTTACTTTTAGTTAAAAAATAATAGACTAAATTACTTTAAATTATAAATTTACTTTTATTAGTAGCTATCTCTTAGTTTAAGATTATTATAAATCCCAGTTAAGATAATAGATTAATATTATTAGTAAAGAAGCTATCTATAAAAATATAGAGATATACTTTAGAGAAGTTAAGAGGGATAAAAGTTAACCTTCAATCTAAGTATTCTATTTACTATTTTATATATTTATTAAGAGTAGTAATATTATTACTAGAAGATTATTATTATTATATTATATGTGAGAGGTTAAAGAATACCTCAGGCTGGTAAATTAAAGTAATATATACTTTATATATATATTATTTAATATAGCTTTTTTTAAGTATCTTAGAGTTTATAAAGATATTAATAATAGTAAGTTTATAGTTTTAGTTTTTTTACTTAAGAAGGACGTTTCTATTTTAGAGGGAGAGTATACTACTGTTAAATATTAATAATATTAACTCTATAAGGAAGATCTTAAACTTTACTATAAGTAAGATTTTCGCTAGTTCTTTATCCTCTTATTAGGTAAAAATAATATTAGAAAGACTGAAAATATTATTAGTTTATATATTAATTATACTAAATATCTTATTATTAGCTTGAAAGATAGGGAAGTAAAAATTATAAGTAGATATCTCTATATATAACTATTTTTTATAGTGTTTTAAGTATATTACCTATTAGTAGATACTAGTTTTAGTTAAGCTATAGAGTAGTTTTATAATTGTTATTATAGATTCTAGAGGATATTAGTCTTTAAAGTAAGTAGGTAACTTAACTATAATATATTTTATAAGTTTAGTTTTAGCCTAAATGTAGGTCTGAATAATATCTTTTAGCTAGAGGAGGAAGCTTTTATCTTTTATTAATATAGAAGGAATAGCTGTAATTAATTTGAGCTACTCTTCTAAATTATAGGAGGCTAAATGAAAATTATTAGTTTCCTATTATCTCTAAAGTTTTAGATTATAAACTTTAATTTCTTATATACTTAATTACTATCTTTATTCTTAATTTTATTAATAATTTAAGATTTAAGAACAATATAAGTTTTATACAGAATAGAATTATACTGAATAATCTTAACTATATTATTATTAATAATACTTCCTACTTCCTTCTTTATTAACTTTTTGAAGGGAAGGTTAGAAGTAGTAATAATTCCTTTTTAGTAGAGAGATTAAGAGAAAGTTAGGTTAGTTTCTTTCTTAGCTATAAAGAAAGCAATAAATTAGTTTTCCTAGTTACTTTTTTATTAAGAAATATTTTTCTAGTTAAATATAGTTTTTAAGGATTTAAGGAATAGTTTTATAGTTTTCTAATATTTAGTACACTTATTATTATTAGAGAGTAGTAGTATATTATTTTTAATATAAGGAGGGAGGATACTATTATTTCTTAGTATCTCTAGAGTATTTAGAGGTTTAAGAATAATAGGGAATAAGATTAGAATAAGTAAGATTTCTTAAGAGGGATCTTTAGTTTTATTAATATTACTATTATTATATTTATAGTGAAAGTATTTCTATATTTCTACTAGGATATATAGTTAAGGAGAATTATTATTATTTTTATAATATATTTTTATAATAGTTAAGTAGAACTCTTAAGAATTATAAAGGAGGTTAATAATATATATCTTACTATAAATAGTAAGTAGATAGAAGAAGCCTTACTAATTTTTCTTTTCTTACTATATATATATAAGAAACTATAGTAGGAAGCTTATAATTTAAGATATATTAGGATTGTTATAAGTAGCTATAATAATATTAATAATCTTGTTTATATATTTATAGTAAATAACTTTAGTTACTTTTTAGATTATCTATATTTATAAGATTATCTCTAGGGATAAAGTAGAGTTTTTAGTAAGCTAGAGGTAGATTCTAAAGATAAAGAGTATAAATATAAGATTATTTAGACTAATAATATTATTTATTAATTTATAAGTAGCTTAGAAATAATATTTTTATAATAATAATAAATATTCTTAATAGTGGATCTTATATATATAATAGAGAAGAATATAGTAATATTCTATCTTACTAATATTATTATAGATTTTAATAAATATAATCTTAATAGTTAAACTTATTATTTTAGTTTCTAAGTGGAAGTTGTTAGATTAGAAGTTTATTTTAGTATTAATAGAGATAAAATCAGGTTAACTTAGGTAAATATTAATCTAGTATATCTTAAAGGTTTCCTATATTAATCTTACTAAAATATTAGGTACAAATTAAGTAGTATTAAAAGCTATAACTATATTAATAATATAGAAAATAAGATAATTACTTTTAAGGTAAAAAATATTAATAATAACTTTAAAGTTAAAGCTGATATTATTATAGAAGGTAAATTTAAATTAAGAGGAAGTAGTATTATATATCTAATATCAATAATAATATTCTTTGAGAGTTATAAAAATTTCTTAATTAACTGAATATTTAGTTTTATAGAGAATATCTTAAAAATATATAATAGATAGATATCTAAAGTAGTAATAGAGTCTCTAAATTTTAATTTCTATTAGATATAAAGAAGTAAATATTTTCTTTTTATCTAATAATATCTATAGATATCCTTATTTATATATAACTAGGATAATTTTCTTATTTTAATATAACTAATTATAAATATTATTAAAAATAATATTTACGTAATCTATATTAGTAAAATATAATAGAAATAGAATCTTATAAGAAACTATATAGAATATTATTATACTAAATAGTATAGATATATTAACTATATTTATTATTTTTATAAGTTTACTTTCTCTAAAATAAATAGAGATTAATCTTCCTCTAGAAGTTTTTAATAGAATAGAGGGAAGGATAGTTTATTTCAGAATATTAAACTGGAAGTAGCTAACTATAAAATAGCTAGTAATGTCTAAGTTGGGTAAAATTCCTTAGAAAACTATATCTAAATAATATTCTTTAAGGATAAATATAGATATTGGAGTAGTAATCTCTTTAGTTATATTATCTTTTTTTATTAAGATATAGATTACTACTTAGTTCTAGAGGATCCTTATAATCTTTTAACTATCTAGAGATATAGGTTATTTTTTAAAGTAAAAAGTTATAAAGTTATTTACAGAGTTACTTAGACAATTAAATACTTTAGGTTAATCTTTAAGCTAGTAGTTTTAGAAGTAATATATTATTATATTATTTTTAATAGTAATCTTATAAATACCTCTAAGGTTATTATTTAAACTTTCTACTTCCTTATACTAAGTGAGGAAATAATAATAAGTAGATATTAATATATCTATTATATAGAAGTTAGATTTATATTAGTTATAAGAGTCTCTTCTCTCCTTAAGAGAGTATCTTATTAACTAGTAACTAGGTTTATTATAAATATAGTATTTTTTATTAAACTAGCTATATAGAGTAGTAGGAGTTAAGTAATATCCTCCTCTAAATAATATTTAGAAGTATTCTTAATAACTATATCTATATTTTCAGTAAGAGCTCTAAAATAAGTTGTATATTTAGTTAGTTTAATATTAATTTATATTAATTAATAAGGATTCCTCAGGATTATTAGTATCTTTAAGTATATATTAGGATATTATAAGAGGGAAGTTTATAGTAATACTAACTATAAATTATAATTAGTTATAAACTCCTTAGTATATTACTATAAAGCTAAAAAAAGTTAGCTAGTATTCTAATACTTCTTAGTATATATTTAACAGATAGTTTTAAAAACTAAGATTAGTATATTATTCAAGAGGGAAGATTTTCTGAATATATATTAGCTTAGTGAAAAGGATCTTAAATACTTCCTTTCTTATTTTATTTTAGTTATTAGTAATAATATTTCTGAATATTATATTATATTAGTTAGTGAGGTAGATTTATTAACTTTTATTACTTATAAAGTGGTTCTTAATATAGTAGGCTATACTATAAAATGTTATAGGATTAAGAGGATTACTAAAGTAATTAAAGTAGTATTTAGGAGTTTAGTTTTTTAGTATAATTAAAAAGACTCTAGTCTATATATAGTTAGATATTATAAGGATATATACCCTATAGTCTATATAGAGAGCTGGGATAGCTAGAATTATATAACCTATAGGGCCTGAGGTTACTAAGCCTCCTATAGAATAAAAGCCCTCTTATAGTTACTACTAGTTAGCTATACTAAGTTGAAATCTTATAACCTATAGAGATCTACTTTTTACTGCTTATCCTTCCCTTACCTAGGCTTTTAGCTATACTCTTATAATTTTTCAACTTCTATCTCTCTAAGGAGGTAAAATTAGGGTTTTAGTAATAGCTCTATAATAAATATCTGCTAACCAATTAGTAACTATATTAAGAATAACTACATTAGTAGTCTAGATACTTACAGTATCTGAAAATTTAGTATCTGAAAATATAGCCTCTAAAAACGTACTTTCTGAAAATACACCCTCAACCGGTAAGTATATAGTAACTTCTATACTAGCTATATTAATATAAGTAGCTGAAATAAGTAACTTAAGTAATATAGTTGCCAGTATAGTAATAGTAACTATAATAATACTTATATTTTTTTTAAAAATAATAATCTTCCTTTATAGAAGTTATAGTAGAATACCTCTCTAGTAGTATATTTATAGTGAGCTTAATACTATTATTACTAATCCTATTTATAGCCTCCGAATATTAAGATTACTTAAGACCTCCTAGTTACTCCTACAGCTTTCTTTATAAAGAGGCTACTCTATATAAAATTGAGGATTAGCTAATAGTAATCTAAGATAGCTATATTCTATAGCTAGAAGCTTTAAAAGTATAGAAGATTCAGTAGGTTATAACTAAATTGTTATATAGCTTATAGACTTAGTGGCGTAACTATTATTATATCTTACTAGACCCTTTATAAGCTAACTTTATAGTATTTACTTACTACTTATTAACTAACTCTACCTTATAAAAACTATACCTCTATAGTATATTTTATATACTTCAGTATAATAGCTAGATATTCCTACTAAAGTTTTATACTAAATAGTTAGTAATCTATAGGTCTCTAAGAACTATTAGATTAGAGATATTTTAACCTTACGTATTTACTTTCTTCTACTATCTTAAAGCTAGAATATAGAGATACTTATAATATTAAAAGTTTAATAACTAGCTACTAAAAGCTATAATTTTAGTAGTTAAGTACCTCTGGGAGATATTACAGCTTTATAAGGATACCTTAAGTAATATTATTAGAAAAGCTACTAACGATAATACTACTACTAGCTTAATATATATATACTGTAAAATAGTTAATAAGTTAACTCTAGCTAAGAGGCTCTATTTTAAGGCTTAAATATGTGAGGTCTGTAGTAAGTTAGGTTATTTAATAGCTACTTATTACTGAAATAAGTTCTATATATACTACTAGAAATTTAGCTACCCTATAAGGATTTACTGTAACCACCTAGCTCCTGAGAGCTTACTACTAAAAGAGCCTCAAAGTTATATTAAACCTGAGGCTAGAAAATTACTAAAGTGTAATAATAGTAACTTCTTTCTGGATGTAAAGTAACTAGTATAAATTTATTTATACTTTAGTAGCTTAATTAGCTATAGGAAGTTTTATATACCTAATCTGCTATAGGATACTTCAGGGAGAAGGAATTAGATATTTTAGTATTTACCTAAAAATATCCAGTTAATATACTAAAGGGGTTAGAAATTCTAGTAATTACCTTAAGATATCCAGTTAATATACTAAAGCTTTATAGATTAATATACTTATAGGGAGGCTTCACTGAGGGGTTATTAACCTCCCAGGTTAATATATCCGTAGGAATAATATAGGTTAATATATTTATAGTTTTAATTTCTTCTTATAATTACTTAAAGTCTCTTATTTTAACTGCTAATTTAAACTGTTATTTTAAACTATTATTTTAACTATTTTTTTAACTATTATTTTAACTATTATTTATCTATTATTTTATCTTTACACTCTAAGCTACTACTGAATAGTCAGTAAAGTTATATATCAAGAGTAACTATATAGTATTTACAGGCTTTAAAGCTTAAGGTTTTTAAAGGGGGGGATAATTATAAGGATATATACCCTATAGTCTGTATAGAGAGCTAGGATAGCTAGGATTATATAACTTATAAGGCCTGAGGTTACTAGGTTCCCTATAGGATAAAAGCTTTCTTATAGCTACTACTAGTTAGCTACACTAAGTTGAAATCTTACAACCTATAGAGACCTACTTTTTACTACTTACTCTTCTCTTATCTAGATTTTTAGTTATACTCTTATAGATATATCTAACTTTAGATAATAATCTCTAAAAATATAGATTTTTAATTTAAAGATATTATAGAGAGTTTTTTATACTTTATCTTATAGTTATATATTTTCGTTAGATTAGTTATATTCTTAGCTATTAGTATATTAATAGAGAGAAGTCTAATCTCTTAGTAACTATTTATAAAGTTAATATATAGGGGAGATATTATAGGGAGTAAAGTAGGAAGTTTACACTATTAGTTTTAGTTATAAGGAAGTTATTAGTTTTATTAATCTTAAAAATCTTATTACTTAAGTTCTCCTTATTACTAAGAAGTTATATCTATTACTAATAATAGTAGATTAACTATAAATCTTTCTATTTATTAAGATATTCTTTAGAATTAGTTTCTTAAAGTAGTTAGATAAATATTAAGTTTTATAAAGTCTTAATAGATTATCTTTTATTATTACTTCTACATTATAGGATATATCTATTAGGTAAAAATAATATTATTAAGGAAACCTAGTTAGTTATTAATAAGTATCTTAAAATTCTATAACTTTATAACTATTTCTTAAATTTCTTCTTTAGTTTATAGGATAAACTTATCTTACTTCACTAAATTTATAAGAATTTAGTAAATCTATTTACTTTTTATATTAATCTTAATACTATAGATAAGGAGAATATCCTATAAATACTAAGGTATTTATTAATCTATAATAGCTTATATATTCTCTAGCTAATTCTTAAAGTTATTTTTAAAGGAATTTAGAAGATTTCTACTAAAAAGGTAATTATATATATATATATATTATTATAATCTATACTATTTAGTTATTAATTTAGTTAAGATTATACTTTCTAATAGAATTAAAAATCTTTTATTTACTAAAGATCTTACTATTAAGAAGGAACTTTAGATTTATTAGTATCCTTACCTCTAAAGAAGTTATATTATTTATTATCTTAAGGTTTTTAAAAAATCTTCTAAGAAGTTTTACTAATTTAGATATTTTACTAGTTATTCTCTAACTATAAGGGAATTATATAGAAGTATAAATTAAAAGAGGGAAAATAGAGAAAACTGGGAAACTCTATTTTTACTATTTACTAATTTCGTTTATTAGTATTATGTAGATAAAATTTAATTTTAGAGAGAGAAAGTATCTACTAGTTAAATAAGGAAAAAGAGGGAAGAAAATAGAAGAATATAAGGAAGAAGAAAAAGAATATAAAGAAATTTAGAGAAATTTAAAATATTATAAATCTCTTTATTATAGAAGTTTAATAAGTTTTATAATAAAGATATTTAATAAATATATTTATATAAGATACTTTTAATATCTCTTCTGTAAGTTAATCTTAAATATAAGTAAGTATCTAGCTACTAAAATTAAGATATATTGATATAATTATTAAAGAGATATTATCTTACCTTAAGTTAGACGAAAGGTAATTATTAAAAATATTTAAATAGATTAAGAGATTAGTAACTTTACTTTAAGTTAAACTTAATAATCTTCTATTACTATTTCTATCTAAATAAATCTTACTAATCTATAGTAAATAATAATAGTAAGATTAACTACTAATTAGTATTAGTTTCACTAGGGAAAAGTATATCATATATTTTATTATATATAGTATACTGATAGAGTTAAAGGTGTTAATATTTATAGTGTATAGCTTATAGACTATATATAGGCTAGATCTAAGTACTCTAGGTAATTAGTTACTAATTACCTAGTAGGTAGTGATAACTAGTAGCTAGTTGTCACTAGTGGCTGGTCTCCACTACCAGGCTGCGCCATATAGTCGGCATGCCGTAGGGCCCTAATAGCCCTATAGTTATTACGCTACCGATAATACCTTCCAGTTATAAAACCAAGTATAGTAGCTGCTACTAGCTAGAAGTATCTACTAACAGCAGCTAACAGCTAGCAACCGTTAATAGCTAGCGATAAATACGTCCAGCTAGCATTATGTATCACGTAACCTCTATAGTAATCCTTAAAAGAGTAGCTGCGACAGATATAAGCCTGTACCTTCCGTCCTAACGTACTTTCCGTATTTGTCAGCTATTATATTAACTAACCGCACTTATGTAAGAGTGTAGCTAAAAGCTTAGGTAAGAGAAGGGAAAGTAGCAAAAGGTAGGTCTCTATAGGTTATAAGATTTTAACTTAGTAAGCTAACTAGTAGTAACTATAAGAAGGCTTTTATCCTATAGTAGCCTCAGGCTTTATTAGTTACGTAATTCTAGCTATCCCAGCTCTCTATACAGACTATAGGGTATATATCCTTACAATTATCCCCCCCTTCAAAAGCCTTAGGCCCTAAGGCCTGTAAACGCTATGTAGCTACTTATTTTAATATATAACTTTACTATATAGTTACTGATAGTTTTAATATTTAAATAAGATAAAATAATAGGTAAGTAATAGTTAAAAGAATAGTTGAAATAGTTGAAAGAATAGTTAAAATAATAGTTAAAATAATAGTTAAAATAATAGTTAAAATAAGTTATCCTATAGCTAATCAGACTATAAGGCTCCTAATAGTAGGTTAGGTTAATTAGTATAAAAATTAATTTTTTAGATACTACTAAGGTATCTAACCTTATCTTATGATACTAGAAGCTTTATAAAGTCTCTCTAGTAGTAGGATATTAGTATATATACTAATAATATAACTTTCTAGGTAACCTAAAGTATCTAACCTCTTCCTATTATATTCAGGCTAAGAAACCTCTCTAACAGTAGGATATTAGTATATATACTGACAATATTGTTACGCTATAGTATTAATTCTAAGGGGCCTCTTAGAGCGTCCTTAGTATACCCTTAGTGATATTCTTAGTATAGTATATATATTAATACTGTTATTAAACTTCAGATACTGTAAATACCTCTATATTTAAGTAAGGAGAAGGTAATTATATAAATCCTTAAAATCTCTTATTAGTATAATATATATACTGATACTTATTATATTATAGCGAAAATCTTTAGTGAGAGTTTCCTTAGAGTGCCCTCAGTATATCCTTAGTGATATTGTCTATATAGTAAAACCTTACTAGATACTCTCTTTAACTATATTTTATATAGATTTTATTATAGTAGTAAGTAGCTATAGTATAGTCTAGCTTACTATATATCTTATATATAAATATTAGTTCCTTAAGATAAAGTCTCTTAGTTAGGTTTAACTTATTAAATATCTTACAGTATATATATACTAAGCTGGCGGCAGTATTATAGTTTATAGCTCTTTCAGTAGTAGTTTTTTTAATAGTAGCCTTCCTATTAATATTACTAAAAGCTTCCTTATAGAAGTTATATAAAGTCTCCTAAAGGTATTTAGTAGCTAAGGTTATAGCCTTAAGTAGCTAGTTATTAAACTTTTAGTATTATAAATATCTCTATATTCTAGCTTTAAGGTAATAGAAGAAGGTAAAAGTATATAGCCTAGGTATCTCTAATCCAAAAGTCCCTAGGGACCTATAGATTACTAACTATTTAGTGTAAAACTTCAGTAGGGATTAGCTTTTGTGTTATATAATATAAAGTATACTATATAGATATAACTTTTATAAAGTAAGGTTAGTTAATAAGTAGTAAGTGAATACTATAAAGTTAGCCTATAATAAATTTAGTAAGATATAATAATAGTTACGCTACTAGGTCTGTAGGCTATATAATAGTTTAGTTATAACCTATTGGATCTTTTAGGCTTCTGAGGCTTATAGTTATAATATATAGCTATCTTGAATTACTATTAGCTAATTCTCAATTTTATATAGAGTGGTATTCTTATAAAGTAGGCTATATAAGTAGCTAGGAGGTCTTAAGTAATTTTAATATTTGGAGGCTATAGATAAGGTAAGTAATAATAGTATTAGGCTTACTATAGATACGCTACTAGAGAGATACTCTACTATAACCTCTATAAAAGAGGATTATTATTTAAGAAGATATATAAATACTATAATAGTTACTATTACTATACTGGCAGCTATATTACTTAAGTTACTTATTCTAGCTGCTTATGTTAATACAGCTATCATAGGGGTTACTATATACTTACTAGAGGGGGTATTTTCAGAAAGTGTATTTTTAGGGGCTGTATTTTCAGAGGCTATAACTTGGGGCGTCGTTGTTCTTAATGCGGTTGCAGATGCGGATACTGACCGTTCAGTGACCGTTCGTCGTAATAAAACTATTACTGAAACCCTAGTCTTACCTCCTCAGAGAGGTAGAAGTTGAAAGATTATAAGAGTGTAGCTAAAAGTCTAGGTAAGGGAAGGGAAAGCAGTAAAAGGTAAGTCTCTATAGGTTGTAAGATTTCAACTTAGTAGGCTAATTAGTAGTAGCTATAAGAAGGCTTTTATCCTATAGTAGCTTCAGATTCTATTAGTGACGTAATCCTAACTATCCCAGCTCTCCATACAGACTATAGGGTATATATCCTTACAGCTTACCGCCTGAGGTTTCCTCTATTTAAACGGTTCCTCAGCTCCAGCTTATCTATAGGATATATGAGGTAAGAGCTAACTATCGGATGCAACTTCCTAAAAAAGAAACCCCGAGAAGTATATGATTTAGTAATAGATCAGAGTCCTTCAATATAACCACTATAAATATATTTTATAATACTTTATATATGAATATAATCTTACGGTATTTTTGAAGAATTTCTCTTTAACTATTAAGTATATAATAGGCTAGCTAAGTAAATAAATAGTCTTATTTTATACTTACAACATACTATCTTTAATACTAGAATACCCCGCTGCAGGGTTTACTTTAACAACGTTAGTATATCTGTATCTTAAAAGAAACTACTAATTAAACTAAAAAGCCTTATTAAATTTAACTACTTATTACTAAGAAAAGAACTAAATTAAAATATAAAAATCGAAAGAAGTTAGTATTACTAAAGAGTTAGTTTAATTATAATAATAAACTGAATAGTAATTCTAAGTTATTTTTCCGAAATTATATATAGATTTATTTAATTATAGAAATATTTCAGAGGATAAATTAGACTTTACTATGAAAGAAGATACTAGTAGTAGTAGTAGTAGTAATATAGAGGAAAGTGATATAGATATAGATATAAATAGTGGATAATAAGTTCGAATTAGATATTTTCTTTTTAATATATAGTATAAAAGTCTATATTATATTTGTATATTCTCTTATACTTATAATAGTTTAGAGTCTTTTTCCTGAATTTAATAATACTTTAAAGTTTAGTTTATCTACTATAAAGTAATATAGAATTGTAACTATAACGGTTTTAGATTAGTTAGATTTTATTCTATTAATACTACTATTTATTTTACCTATTACTTTAACCTTAATTTAATATATTATATTATAAATAATATAATTATAATTATATATAATATATTTATAATATATTAGGTTTTGAAGTATTATAAATATAAATATATATATTAGCTATTATATATAATATATTATAAATATATATATTTGTATTTGTATTAGATTGTAAGAGTGTGACTAAAGGTTTTGACTAGGAAAGGTTTAGATATATAGGTAGAGTCTATATTACTATATAGACTATTACTTAAAGGATCTAAGTTAGAATCTTTCGAGTGAAAACCTTTCTAGTATCTAGCTGGTAGGTTACTAGGTGCACTATATAGTGTTAGTTAGTTATATTCTTACAACTATCCCCCCCTCCTGAAGCTTTAGTCCCTAAGGCTATAGTTATATATTCTACCTTATCTCCTAATTATAAGATTTTACTAATATTACTAATTATATAGTAACTATAATACTAATACTTATTATTATTATTAAGGGTTTTTAACCTACTTTTATTCCTAGAATATCAGTTTAAGGACTAATCTTATATCCTTAAATAGTAATATAATTTTTTATAATACTATTATTATAGATATTTTATTTATTCCTTCTATTTATCTATTATAATATTTACTATTAACCCTATAACAGATTATTACTTATAATTTTTAGATACTATTCTATTATAAAAAGTCTACTATAGTTTTCTTAAAGTTACTTTATTATATCTATAATAGTTTTTCTATCTTCTTTATTATATATTTTCTATACCTCTTAATTTTTATCTTTACTACTTCTATTCTTCAGATACCCCTCTATACTTACTTACTAGATATTTATATCTCTATTTTCATTTTATTAATATTTCCCTCTATTCTTATCTTTTTTCTGTTTATTATTAATATACTATATATTCTGTAATAATATCTTATATTACTATTATTATATCTATCCTCTAGATATATATTTATAATAACCTTAAAGCTGATAATAAGAGCTTCTTTTATCTGAAGTTTAATAACTATATACTATATTTTAGCTATCTCTTATTCCTTTATCTTAATATAAGGAAACTCCTCTATATTATTAGTAAATATAATATAAAGTATATTATTTATAAAAAGAATAAATAGAAATACTATAGTGTAAGTTATTTTTTTATTATATTATTATTAGTATTTTACTAATTTTATAGTATAGATTCCTTTTAAGTTATATAATACTACTTAAGCTACTTAGAATAAGTTTATCTATTTCTGTAAGCTCCTAGAATAGTAAACTTTACAGTCTCACTATAAAAGTAAACTTCTTTATACTCTCTCTGAGGTCTCAGCAAAATAGTAATATATAGGTAAGATTATTTAGAATCCTACTGCTAGTATAAAATAATTAAAGTTAGCTTTAGAGTATCTTCTCCTCTAGGAGATATTATCTATTTATAAGTATCTAAATATTATACTCCTTATTTCTATAAATTACTCTAAATATTTACTATACTATTTCTACTAATTATTTTAAATAAGTGAATATTCTTAGTATAGAGACTGAAATATTTTACTATATATCTACTATATAATCTATATATCTTTAGAATAATAATTCTACTATTACACTAAATAATAGTTTTACCTATTTTCTTAATAATCTCTATTATACCAAACTTCCGCCTGATACTAAAATATATACTATTAAGATAATACTATAATTTAATAATACTTTCTACTAATATCTTACTAATTATTCTGTATATAATACTCCTAATTACCTTATTACTATTAAGAGTAGTTAGTTTATTCCTTATAAGTTTAATATTACTATTCCTTACTATATACTCCTCCCTACTTTACTATCTATTAATAGTAAGTCTAGTGAGGATATTAATAAGGATAGTAATAATAATAGTAATAATAGTAATATTAATAGTAGTAATTTATCTAGTAGTAAGTTTAAAGTAGTTAAAACTCCTTTAAAACTTCCCTATCTATCTATACCTATTTACTATCCTATTAGCAGTAATATTATTACTACTTCTTATCCTTAAGATTATATTATTATTACTTCTAGTAGTCCCTCTCTAAATACTAATTCTTCTATTAGTTATACTATTAAGAAAGCTACACCTAATTATTCCCCTTCTGATAATATTTATATAGTAAATCCTCTATATTAACCTACTAATAGTAGTAATACTAATAGTATTATAATACTAAATATTAAAGAGAATACTGATAAATCTAATAATAAACTCCCTCTAAAGAGGTATAAAACCTATTTATCTAATACTACTGTCGCCTCATTATCTTCTGCAGCCTCTCGCCAAGTATCTACTACTACTCCCAAGAAAGCTGCCACTCCCACTATCACTCTAAAGAGAGATTAGGGATACCCTCATAAGAATACTTCTAAGTCTTAAGGATATTTAGTATTCTTAACTATATATACTAGCTAATCTATTGCTGAGGTTTATAGAGTTTTTAGTTTAGAGATATACCTCTTAGGATACTATTTAAGATATTTAAGTAATTAATAGATCTTTTTTCTCTCCCCTCCCCTCTATATAATATTACTATAGATTTAACGTTAATATTAATTATCCTACTTTCTGTAGTAGTATATTATCTATTCTTTATATTTATAGATAGTTTCTTTTATATTACTTAGGTTAACTATAGTCTCCTAAATATTATACTTTACTAGCTAGTTTACTTATTTTATAAGAAAGTGTTTATTAAATCTATCTCCTTATTTACTAATAATCTTCTTAATTTCCCACTCTATTAGGTTATCTTCTAACTTAGGTAGAATAGTCTAAGTATTACTATTATCTTACTGGTCTGTCTAAAGTTTAAAGGATGAAACTGGGAATATATTATATATCTGTCAGTATTATTTTAGTAAATATATTCTATATATCTGTTTTCTAATTCTCTTAGTAATAGAGACTTTAATATACTTTAATATTAGTTTTCTATATTTAAACTTGAAATTCTTTATTAAAAACTTAATAGTAGTTCTACGTGCGAATTTATACTACTTATACCTTATATTATATACTTTTACTTAGCTCTCTACAGCTATCTGCTAGTAGGTTACTATTTATTAACATAGCTAGCTAATATAGTTAATATACTCTACTATACTCTATACTGCCAGATTACTTTTTACTATATATTTAACTATTTATAAGTAAAATCTATATAGCCTTTCTATCAGTAAGTAGCTAGTAATAGTATATCTACTATTATTATATATAAATATAACTTCTTATAATTATACTGTCTAGACTATAAGTAAGTTCCTAGTGAATACTTAGAAGTATTACTCTAGAGTCTAATATGTCTGCTTAGTTTATCTATTAGTCTATAGGTAGTATACTATTAATAGTTATTATTTAATAAGATACTCCACTGTAAATTCCTCCCAGAATTAGTTAGTAAGAAGTTTATTTCTATTACTAATAATACTTTCTAGAATACTAAATTAGTATTTAACTTCCTTATAAAATATTACTATTAGTTCTGTAGCCATTATCCTCTTTATTATTAGAATAAATAGAGTGAACTTTATAAACCTGTTTATAATTATAAGGATAGTATTATATATGCTACTGTCTTTCTGAATACTCTCTAGGAGCCTAGTGATAAAGTCTATACTAAATTCCTAGAATAATTCTATAGGGATTAATAGGGATTATAACTACCTATATAGCTTATACTATAATATTCTAATACTTTAATAAACTTAATATAATACTATATAGTTTTATATATTTATAGTTAAGTTACTCTAATAGAAGTTCCTTTTTATTAAATTATAAATTTTATTTATATTTATATATCTTACTCTATATTTATTATAATATAAGTAAAGAATTTTATATTTTAGGGATTCTATATTTAGTATAATTAGTTTTTTTTAAAGAAAAATATTCTCTCTATATTAACTGAATATCTACTTATACTTCTAACTATTCTCTAAGTTCTCTCTATATATATTTAGTAATTTTTATTATAAGTCTATAGCTTGTTTATAAATTATTTCAGGTTTTTGGATGCTTCTAGGGAGTATACTATTTTATCTTTTATAAGCTTCCTTATTACTGAATGTGGGATATACTATACTGAGATAGTAACTTTAGTCCTTATTAAGTTCTCTCTACTACTTAGTATTTATTAGGTATTCTCTATCCCTCTATACTTATCCTAACTGTAAGTAACTATAATTATAATTATTACTATATTTCTAGTATCCTAATAAAGATTCTACTTTCGGGAGGTTAAGTATTCTCTACTTTTAAAGTTAGCTTCCTTACTGAAGTATCCTTCTCACTTCTATATTATCTAAATAAAAGTTTTTATTAGCTTTAAGTTTTTCTAGGTTTTTATAACTACTTTATAGATGTCTGCTAATAGTAGCTTTATAAGTTAGAGTTTATTTATAAGGATTAGTAGTATATTATAATATTCTACCTCCCTCTTTATATAGTCTAACTATCTAGATAGTCTATTTATTAAGTTTATTACCTCAGGTTAATACTCTAGATTAAAATTAAATACTAAAAACTCATAAATCCAGTAGGTAAGTTTTCCCTAAAGATCCTATATAGAAGTTATAATAATTCTTATTAGTATCTAGTAGTCTGTAAGAACTATAAATTTCTTAGAGAGACTTATAAGGTAGTATTCCTAGTGGTCTAGGCTCTTGACGATAGTAAGTAGTTTCTGCTACTCTATCTCCCATTTTTACTCTATTTTACTAAGTTTCTTTAAGTAGTAAGTAATAAGTTACTATTAGCTTTCTACTAACTATAATAGGATACTTAAGATAGTTTTTTATAATATATTTATTTCTATTCTAGTTTCTTAAAGAATATTCTAATATTAGAGAATAATTACTAAGTAAAAAGTATCTTATAGTGTTATAAATACTACTTATATATCCTTAGGCTATAAAAATACTTTCTTTTCTGTGTCCCCCTTTAGGAATATAGTGAGTAATACTATTACTCTAGAGTATTTAGTGATAAATTTATAGTAGAAATTACAGAAACCTAGGAATATCTGAAGCTTCTTAAATATCTCTAGTAGCTTCTATTTAGTAATTATTTATATGATAGTTAGATCTATCTTAATATCTATCTAGATTATAATATAGCTTAGGAAACTAGTCTCCTCTATATAAAATTTATATTTAGAGAGCTTTATAAAAAGATATATTTTATATAATCTAGTGAGAATTTATAATAAGATACTAATATAATCCTCCTTAATTCTAGTTATATAAACTATAATATTATTTATATATACTATATAGTAGGTATTAATTAGCCTGGCGAGTATATAGTTAATATATATCTGAAATATTATAAGTGCGTTTGTGAGACTGAATAGTATAATTATATATTTATAATAATTATACCTTATCTTAAATACTATTTTTTAATAGTCCTCTAACTTAATCCTGATAATATAGTAAGTATTTTTAAGGTTGATTTTTAAAATCTATATTACTCTATGAAATCTATCTAGGAGTTTACTAATAAGAGGTAGTGAATATTAGTTCTTAATTATAACTTTATTAAGTTCCCTATAGTTAATATAAAGATATAAGAAACTATTTTTCTTTAGTATAAATAGGATAGGTATATCTATTTTACTTATTAACAGTTATATATAACTATTTACTAGGTTCTCTATAATATATACTTGTAATTCTTTCAGTTATTACTTACTTAGGGGGTAAATAAGGCTATATAGTAGTTTCTTATCTAGTTTCAAGTTAATAGAGTGTTTAGTATCCTTAAGTATTGGAATAGTCTTTACTACTACTTTATTAAATACTTTCTACTTACTTAGTAGTTCCTTAGGGATATCTATAGTTATTATAACCTGATCTGATTCCCCTAATATCTTAATATAGGTTCCTAAGTTATCTCTTACTCTACTAATATAAAGTATATAAGTAATTCTATTATTCTTAATAATCTCTTAGGTAAATATCTCTAGTTTAGTAATACATATACACTTATAATACTATATATTCGTATAGATGTTAATTATAATACCCTCCTAACCTATAGAGTGTTAACTTAGTAGAAAGTCTAAATAACTTCTAGGCTAGTGAGTCTTAGTGAATAGTTAGTATATCTTCTAGGGATATTTTTTTAAATTTATAAAAAAGAAAGTTAACTAATAAGTTTTCCCTGAGGCTAATACTAATATATTAAATCCTTCTAATACTAATATTTCTATATTAGCTAATATTAAGTATAGTATTTTAGTTAGCTATTTACTAATAAGATTTGTCTATAAATATAAGTCTATATTTATTACTACTTTTTATTCCTCCACTCCTTAGAGAATAATTACTAAACTTTTAGCTATCTTTCTGATAGGGACTAACTTTTTAGTTAGTATAGAGACTGTTAGTTATATCTCTATACCTACTTATTGCCCTAGTTATTTCCTACGTGGGAGTTAGTATTAGTAGCTTATACTGATACCTAAGATCCTAGTATATACTGCCTTTAGGTAGCTAGTAATATTAAGTTAGCTTCTATATTACTATAATATTATATAGCTTTATACTCTATCTTACTATATATAAAATAAACCCCTAGGGTCTATAGTGTAGCTGGAGTATATAAGGTCCTCTATATTAAGATTAGTATAATATTCCTTAAGCCTCTAATATTAAAGTGGCGTCTAGTAGATGTTAAAAATACAGAGGGGGCAGTCTTCCCCAGTATCCTTAAAGCTGAAGCTAATTAGAATACTTATATACCTAAATAGGGTTACTTATATCCTCTATCTCTCGTTAACTTATTACTATACTATTACTTAAGCTTCTATAGTTATTCCGCTTCTATTATAATTTTTCAAGCTTTCAGGAGGGAAATCTTAAATTTCTCTATCTCTCTCTTTAAGCTGGAATATAATCCATAGAAGAAGATAAAAGTTTCCTCTTTATTCTACTTAAATCCTGAGGTACTTAAATTCTAATAGAATACTAACTATTTAGTGTAATATTATATTAGTAATTAGTATTTACTTTATTATATTTCTTTAAGTTTCTATTAGTATAGCTACTTCTATATTTCTAGATTAATATACTATTAGTAAATAAATATAATAAAATTAACTTATATAAGTTTATCCTCTAGGTCTGCTCTATAGTTTTACTATTCTGTCTGAAAGTATAGTGTAAACCTCATGAGTATCTATTAGATCTACTAGTCTATAATACTACCTAGCTAAATTTAATAATTATCCTTAATAGCTATAATCTAGTTATTAATTTATTTAACTGTAAATTCCTCCCCTATTATCTTATAGTTATATAAAAGTAGCTTCTCTTAATCTTTAGATAGTTTAGATACTAACAAGCATTCAGTAAGTTATTATATAAATATAATAGTCTAATTCTTATAAACCTCCTACTATCTTTATATCTATTCCTAATATATAGCTATCTATAACTATATAGTCTTAAATATCCTACTTATTATATCTGTAAAGTCTAGCTCTAGTTAGAATAAGAATCAGGATTATTTATTAAATATAGGGGTAGATTACTAAATATATAGTAACTACTTAATCCTCCAGGTTAAGATTAAAAAGGATATACCTCCTCTCCTAAGCTTAGGAAGTATATACTTTATATTTTAGGCTATATTCTAGATAAGACTATCTAGCAAATCTACCTCTAACTTATCTTCAGTCAGTTATTAGTAAGAACTTATATTAATATTAGATCCTAATTTATCTAGAGGAAGATATAGAATTTCTTCCTTATAGAAAATATCCTCCTTAGGAGTAAGTATTTATCTACTATTATTACTTAACTCTCTATAGTGGTATAATATAATACTAGCAGTTTTACTATATATATCCACTAGGTTGAGTGTTAATTACTGAAGTTTGTTAAGACTTATATTAGCTATATACCTATAGGCTATATACTCTCTATATTGCTAGTTATTACCTAATATCCTTATCTATACTAATTACTTAAAAATAAGTAGAAGTAATAAAATTATAAGAGTATAACTAAAAGTCTTAACCAGGAAAAATTTAGATATATAGATAGGGTCTATATTACTATATAGACTATTACTTAAAGGATCTAAGTTAGGATCCTTCGAGTGAAAACCTTTCTAGTGCCTAGCTGGTGGGTCGCCGGGCGTACTACGTAGCGTTAGTTAGTTATATCCTTATATAGATATATTTATATTGTTATAATATTCTACCTTTTATATATAGAGTTAATATAAATACTATATTTAACTGCTTTTTAACTGTAAGGTATATTATAAAATAAGGTTTTTAGCTAAGCTTTAGAGGTAGTAAGTTAACTGTATACTAGTAAGTTATAAAATTTGAAATTTCTAGTTAAATTTAAAGTATTTAAGATTAAGGTAGTAGATTACTAATTACTTAAGGGGGGAGAATATTATTACTTTTTATTATAGGGATAGTATAAAGTATTAGCTATATATTTAAAGTTTTGGGGATAACTATAAATGAAATTAGAGTAGCTATATGGAATTATGGATTTCCATTTACTATTAAGTTATCTATTAATTCTTAATTTAACTAACAGTTAGTATGTAAGACTACAAATACTAGCTTTTATAAAGTTATAGTTACTACTATATTATTATTAGTTTCTTATTTATTATTCTTGAAATACTACTTTATAGCTGTTAATTAAAACTCTTAAAAGCTATAAGGTAGCTTAAGAATATAAGTTTCTCTATAAGTGGTAATAAGAGAATATAGCTTTTACCAGCCTTTTGTTTCTACTATATATATATATAAGAGTCTGGAGTGAAAAGATTATTATATAAAAGGTATTAGGGTTAGTTACTTTTTGGATTACCTATATCTGTAAGACTATCTTTAGGGATAAAGTGGAGGTTTTAGTAAGTTAAGGGTAAGCTCTAAAGATAAGGAGTGTGGATATAAGATTATTTAGATTAATAGTATTATTTATTAACTTATAAGTAGCCTGAAGGTAATACTTTTAGAATAATAATAGATACTTTTATTGGTAAATTTTATGTATATACTAAAGAAGAATATAGTAATGTTTTACCTTACTTATACTATTATATATCTAAATATATATAATTCTGATAGTTAAGTTTATTATTTTAGCTTCTAAATAGATGTTTTTAGATTGGAAGTTTATTTTAGTATTAGTAGAGATAAAATTAGGTGGATCTAGGTAAGTATTAATTTAGTATACCTTAAGGACTTTCTTTATTAATTTTACTGAAATATTAGGTAGAACTTAAGTAGTATTAAAGATTGTAGCTATATTAATAATATAGAGAATAGAGTGGTCATTCTTAAGGTAAAGAATATTAATAATAACTTTAAAGTTAAAGTTAATATTATTATAGAGAGTAAACTTAAATTAAGAGGAAGTAGTATTATATATTTAATATTAGTGGTAATATGTTTTGAGAGTTATAAAAGCTTTTTAATTAACTGAATATCCAGCTTTATAGAGAACTTTTTGGAGATATATAATAAATAGATATCTAAAGTAATAATAAAGTCTCCAGATCTTAATTTCTATTAGGTATAAGGAAGTAAATATCTTCTTCTTATTTAATAATATCTATAGGTATTCCTATTTATAAATAATAGAAATAATCCTCTTATTTTAATATAACTAGTTATAGATATTATTAAAAGTAATATTAAAGTAACCTATATTTATAATATATAATAGAAATAGAGTCTTATAAGGAATTATATACAGTATTATTATACTAAGTGGTATAAGTATTTAATCTATATATATTATCTTTATAGATTTACGTTTTTTGAAAGAAATAGATATTAATTCTCTTCTAGAAGTTTTGAAGAAAATAGAGGAAAGAATAATTTATTTTGGAATATTAAATTGAAAGTGGCTAACTATAAAGTAGCTGGTAATATATAGGTTAGGTAAATCTCTTAGAAAACTATATCTAAATAGTATTTTTTGAGGATAAATATAAATACTAAAACAGTAATATCTTAAGTTATATTATCTTCTTTCGTTAGAATATAAATTACGACCTAATTCTGGAGGATATTTACAATTTTTTAACTATCTAGAGATATGAATTATTATTTAAAATAGAAAGTTATAAAGTTATTCAAAAGGTTACTTAAAGAATTTGATACCTTAGGTTAATTCTTAAGTTAGCAGTTCTAAAGGTAATATACTACTATATTACTCTTAATAATAGTTTCATAAGTATCTTTAAAGTTATTATTTAAGTTTTCTACTTTCTTATATTATATAGGAAACTGGTAATAGGTAGATATCAATATATTTACTATATAGAAGTTAAAATTATATTGGTTATAGAAGTTTCTTTTTTTAAGAAAGTATTTTATTAATTTACAACTAAGTTTACTATATATATAGTATTCTTTATTTAGTTAGCTATATGGGGAAGTTAGAGTTAAGTAATTCTTTTCTCTAAATAGTATTTAGAAATATTCTTAATTATTATATTTATATTCTTAGTAAGAGCTTTAAGGTAAGTTATATATTCAGTTAGTTTAGTATTAATCTATATTAATTAATAAGAATTCCTTAGGATTATTAATATCTTTTAGTATATATTAAGATAGTATAGAAGGAAGGTTTATAGTAATACTAATAGTAGATTATAATTAGTTATAAACTTTCTGATATATTACTATAAGGCTAAAAAAGGCTAATTAGTATTCTGATAACTTTTAATATATATTTAAGAGGTAATTTTAGAGATTAAGATTAGTATACTATTTAAGAGGGAAGGTTCTTTAAATATATATTAGCTTGGTGAAAAGAATTTTAAATACCTTTTTTATTATCTTATTTTAGTTATTAGTAATAATACTTCTTAATATTATATTATACTAATTATTAAGATAAACTTATTTACTTTCGTTACTTTTAAAGTAATTCTTTAAATAGAAAGCTATATTATAAAATATCATGGAATTAAGAGGATTACTAAGACAGTTAAAGTAATATTTAAAAACCTAGTTTTCTAATATAATTAAAAAAACTTCCGTCTATATATAGTTGGAGATATCTGAATTCAGATAATAATCTTAAAAGATATAAATTCTTAATTTAAAGATATTATAGAAAGCCTCTTTATATTTTATTTTAAAGTCATATATTTTTATAACATTTGTTTTATTCTTAGCTATAAGCAGAGTATTTCAAAAAATACAAATACAACAAATACAAATACATGTATTTGTATTTTCTCCACTAATACAAAAAATACAAATATATGTATTTGTATTTGTATTTTTTAAAAAGATATTATATTACAAATATATTATATGTATTTATATTTGTATTTTCTTTATTTAAATACAGATTACAAATTTTATATATGACGTAAAGCTTAAACTTGAGTTTTATATAACTAAATTCTAGTATTTTAAAATTAAATAGCTTTTACTGATAGCTAATTTCTATAATTGAATATATACTTTTAAAGTTAGGTAACACGAAAAGGAAATAGTTATATTTTATATAGAGATTTGAAATCTATATCTACTATGGTAGTAATAGATTACTTTATTAAAATATAGATATTATAGTATTACTAAATTCTTTTTAATAAATTAAGTAGAATACTAAAGATTATATCTAATAGTATATATATATAGATATTTATATTAAAATAAAAGTAGTATATTAAATATCTTTCAAAATATTCTAGTAATATATTCTATACTACTACTAATAAAAATATAATATTAAGATTATATTTAAATATTTAAGCTATTTGATTATGATTTTTACTTAATTAAAAGGTTCTTTTTCAATATAATCTGAAGTATAGAAGTGATTTGTATTTAATTACAAAAAATACAAATACAAATACATATATTTGTATTTTTATTACAAATACATGTATTTTTGAAAAACACAAATATAATATAAATACATGTAATGTATTTGTATTTGTATTTGTATTTGTATTTGTATTTGTATTTGTATGTTGTATTTGTATTTTGTATTTATATTGTATTTTGTATTTATTCTTAATACTCTGGCTATAAGTATATCTATAGGGAGAGATCCAGTCTCTTAGTAATTATTTATAAAGTTAATATATAGGGGAGAAGCTATAGGGAAAGAGGCAGAAGGTTTATACTATTAATTTTAGTTGTAAGGAAGCTGTTAGTTTTATTAATCTTAGAAATCTTATTATTTAAGTTATTTTCGTTATTAAGATATTATATCTATTACTAATAATAGTGGGAGAATAGTGGATTTCTTAACTTATTAAGATACTTCTTGGAATTAGTTTCTTAAGGTAGCTGGATAAATATTAAGCTTTATAAGGTTTTAATAGGTTACCTTATATTATTACTTCTGGATTATATAATATATTTACTAAGTGAAGGTAATATTTTTAAGAAAGTCTAATTAGTTATTAATAAGTATTTTAAATTTTTAACTTTAATACTATATTTTAGATATTTTCTTTCGTTTCTAGAATAAATTTATTTTACTTTATAAGGTTTATAAGAATTTAGTAAATTTATTGACCTTTTATATTAATCTTAATATTAAAAATAATAAGAGTATTCTATAAGTACTAAGGTAGTTTTTATCTGTAATAGTTTATACTTCCTCTAGCTACTTTTTAAAGTTATTTTATAAGCAGTTTAGAAGGTTTCTGCTAAAAATAGAATTATAGATATAAGTTTCTATAATTTATATGATTTAGCTATTAATTTAGTTAGAATTACGCTCTCTGGTGGAATTAAGTTTTTTTATTTACTGAAGATCTTAATATTAAGAAGAAGCTTCAGTTTTATTAGTATTCTTACCTCTAAAGAAGTCATATTACTTATATTACTTAATATACTAAGGTTTATAAAAGATATTTTAAGAAATTCCAGTAGCTTAAATATTATATTTATTATTTCCTAATAGAAGGGTAGTTACAAAAACTTATAAGTTAGAAGAAGAAAGAAGTGAGAAGATAAAGAATTCATTTTTTACTATTTACTAATTTCGGTTATTAGTACTATATAGGTAAAATGTAATTTTAGAGAGGGGAAGAATATTTATTAGTTAAGTAAAGAAAGAAAGAAAAGAAAATAAAGTAATATAGAAAAAAAGAAGAGAATTATAAGAAACTTCCAAAACTTAAAATACCATAAATTTCTTTATTATAGAAGTTTAGTAAGTTTTATAATTAGGGTATTTACTAAATATACTTACATAAGATATACTTAGAACTTCTTTTATAAGTTAATCTTAAATATAGGTAAGTATCTAGCTACCAGAATTAAAATATATTAGTATAATTATTAATAAAATATTGCTCTCAGCCTTTTGTTTTATCCTTTCTTCAAGAGGTTTATAAAGGTTCTCAACCCTACAACCTTAGTGGTTACTTTCAGCTATATAAATTAAGCTCTAGCTTTACTGAGGCTCTCGCTAATTATTACTATAAGGTCTTCCTCCGCTATAAGGTTAAATATTACAACTAGAGGTATAATTGTCTATAATAATAGGTGATTTTATTACCGTTTAAACTAGTTATAAGCTAGTATTAGTATAAGTGCTATTACTAGGCAAATTCTACAGTTAGAACTATATATGTGGTGAAGAGCTTAGATATTACTATAGATATAGAGTAAAAGTAACTAAATAAAACATTATCTTATTTTAGATTAGGTGAGACATTATTATTAAAAGTATCTAAATATATTAAGAGATTAGTAACCTTACCTTAAGTTAAGTTTAATAATTTTCTATTACTATTTCTGCCTAAATAAGTTTTACTAATCTGCAGTAAGTAGTAATAGTAAAGTTAACTACTAATTAATATTATTTTTACTAGAGGAAGATATATTATATATATTATTATATATAGTATACTAATAGAGTTAAAGATATTAATATTTATAGTATATAGCCTAAAAACTATATATAGATTAGATTTAGATACTCTAAGTAATTAGTTACTAATTACCTAGCGGCTAGTAATAACTTATAGCTAGTTATTACTAATAGCGGCAGTTTCCGCCACTAGGCTATACTATATAGTTAGTGCACTATGGGGCCCTGATAGCTTTATAGCTATTATACTGCCGACAATTTAGTTAAAATAGAAGAAAATAATTAAGTTATTATAGTTTAAGCTTTCTCAGATTTTAATTTATTCTTCATTCTACTGGGGATAGATATTAAATATATATATTACTAAAAAGACTTATAAATAAAAATAAAGTTTAATCTATCTAGTATTAAACTTAGAATTAAAACTTAAAGTAAATATTTAGAGCTAGTATAAGTATATATACTATTATTAGGTATAACTTACAATTAAACTATATATAGAGTAAAGAGCTTAGATACTACTATAGATATAGGGTAAACCTAGCTAATAATTAAAGATTAAGTTATATGTTTGTTTTACAAATACTTTGATTAGATATTTAAAGTATAAAAACTATAAGTTAAATATTTACTAAGAAACTTAGTATTATAGTAATAAAGAATAATATAATTTCTATAAGTAATAAAGTAGTTTTAGGTATATTATAGCCTAACAGATACTTAGGTAATAACTTATAAAGTAAGATATAATTATAAGAGAGAGAAGCTTCCTTAAATATATACTTACTTGAATATTTTAAAGAACTATTACTTAAATAACTACTTAAAGTTATATAAAGTATTTTATAGAGACAAGAAAACTCTATAAAAATATTAAACATCTTAATAATATTAGTTAGACTATTGATTTTAGTTTAAGTATAAAAAAGTATAGTAAATATATTATTATTTCTGAAAAATCTTCTTAAAGAATTATTATAAATTATAACGTTATGGCAGTAGTAGTAGCAATATAGTATTATTAGCTTTTTGTAGGAATATGGAATAATGGGTTGGGGGAAAAGATAAGAGGGGGGGGGGCATTCACCCATCTTCCTACCTAGGTATACTATAATGCTGGATCTTATTAGACATAACGTATTTAAGCGGCAGAGTTTACATTATTTAAGCCTCAGGTACTTATAGTGTCTCTATAGGCCTTACCCTACTTAAACTAGTTAAAATAGAGCCTCGCCTAATATATATAGCTATATTTAGTTATATATAATATATACCAGATTTTACCCCCTAATTACATATAATAATTAAGAGTCTTATAATACTAAAAAGCCACCAGACTAAAAAGTATATATTATAAAAATTTTACATATCTTAAACGCTAAGATATCTACTAAAAACACCTCTATATTAATACTTAAGAAAGCTAATTAGTAAATTACTTAATATAACTTCTTCAAGATAGAAGCTGAATTTTATAATCTACAAAACTACCTTAACCTTAAATTAGATAGTTAAAAAAACTTTTTTTAGTAACCCCTTAAAAGCTCCTTATATATAACTTTCCTAAAGTAAAAAAAACTAAGATATCTACTGTAATATTTAAAATTAATACTCTAGAAACCTTAATTACTTCTAGTCTTCTTAACAGATTTACCTCTATAAAGCTAATTTACTCTAAGGAGATTTAATTTCCACTTAAGGTTTCTAATAATATTTATATTTAGAATATTATAAACCTCATAGAGAAGAATCTAAAAGCCTATATAGCCTTCTATAATTTCTAGAATATAGGAATTTAAGAGTATAAATATTAGTAAATAGTTAAACTAAGTTTATATATTATTATAAATTCTTAAGTATATTAATAATTTATTTAAATACTAATATTATAGTTAAGAGGAGATTCTTACTATATAATTAATAAACCTCTATAATTATTTCAGCATTATAGATAATATCTATCTTTAGTAAGTAGCTACTATATATTATAATATACTTTAGTTTCCTAAAATTAAGTATCTTACTATACGAATAGTAACTCAATTATAATTTCAAGAATAGTAAGATACTATATATAAACCTTAAATAATTAGCTATATTTCCTTAGTTATAGAGGCATTTGAGATTAATAATTTTATATTCTTACTAATTTACTTACTAATTAAATTTTATATCTAAATTTATATATTTATAGTATATAGTTAATTAAATATAATACTACTAAATAAAATTATTTTAGCTATTATAGAGGCTATATAGTAGCTTTCTAAAGCTTTCTATTAAGGTAAAATTAGCTATAGAGTATTTAACGTTACTTTAGAAGCTATTAGTAGCTTAAACTCTTAAGATAGCAAACAATACTTTAATAACTTAGATAAATCTCTATATCCTCTTAAGTATAGTAACAACCACCCACTTTCACGTTATTATTATATATACTTATAAGTTATATATAAAAGTTAGATATTCAATACTATAATTAAGGAGAGAATTAAATAATAAATAACCTTAGATTTAAACTTTTCAAAAAGAATCTAAAGCCTTAGATAATAGTAATTATATAGCTAGAATTCCAGTTAAAGTAGCTATAATACTATATAGTAAACTTACTATATAGAGGAACTTTAGTAATATTCTCTCTCAAACTTATTTACTCTTAATTTAGATACCTCAGTTTATATTTCTTAAAATATTAAGTATTTTATAATTCTCTAAGAAGCTTCCTCTGGAGATTATACTTAGTATAGTATTAAGCTAATATTTATTGAAAACTATAGAGATACTAAAATTAATGTTATAACCTTAGAAGGTAAGAAGGTTAAGCTATATCTCTATAATATTACTTTCTATATCTTCCTAGCTATAAAATTTATATTTTTAGTAGTTATAAAAGTAAAATTACTAATAGAATACTAAACTAAATTACCTCTCTTAATTATAGAAAAGTAACTACTTAGAAATTATAGTTATTAATATTAAATATAGCTAATAAGTTCTTAAATACTATATATCTTATAAAAATTTAACTACTTTAGCAATATAATTAGTATAATATAAACTTTCTTCTAGATATTATTACTATTAGAAATATATTATAGAGATTATTTAAAAACCCCTAAAAGGTAATTAATAGCTTGAATACTAGTAGCTAAGATATTCTAGAATAAAGTTTTTTAATTACCTTATTTTAGCTATATATAGTATTTATATTACTAATAGTTACTTAAAATATAATAAATACTAGCCTACTTGGGGGGTATATAAAGCTTACAGTATTATTAAAGTAAAATAAATTATTTGCTATATAGAATATAAAAATACCTTATATATTACCCCTAGAGAGTATATCATATTTAACTTTTACCTTTATTATTAAGGCTATAGTAGCTATATTTCTTTTTTAATATTTACAGATAAAGTTACCAATTACTTATAGAATCTTTATTTTATAAACTATACTAAAGCTATTAAAACTGCAGTATTTAATAACTTTATCTTACTTCTTAAATGTTAATATAATATTAATATTAAGATTTTTATATATAATAATAAGATTCTTAAATATAAGAGACTAAAAGTTATTCTAACTACTTAAGATATTTACTTGAAGTTATCTATACTATGTATATAAAGTTAAAATAGTGGCGAAAATTATATTAAAGTTATCATTAAAGCTTACGTAAAAGCTATAAGTAAGGAAGTAAACTACCCTATAACCTTTAGCCTAAAACCTTATAAGTAGCGGTATTTCTTTATAACTATATGCTAATAAGCCTTTTAGATTAGTAAATATTATACTAGAGGTTTTATAAAATTACTTAAAAATAATACTATAAGGTTAAACTTAGCCTATCTTTATATATATAGCTGTAAGTATTTTATACTTACTATACATATAAAACTTAAATATAACTACCTTACCTACCTTAAGGGATATATTTACATTAGCTATTTATTTAGTTACACTTTAACTACTAGTTTTAGGTGTGAAATTCTTTAGAAAATAAGGTTATTATAACTTATAATATCTTTTTTAATAAAATACTATTTTTAATAGAAATCTAATTTCTCTATAAGATAATTTTAAGAGGTTTAACCTTAATAAAGTTTCTTATTAGTTTTAAAAGTAATTAGCTGCAATAAAGCTATATAAGGTTAGCTTGTATACTTACTTAAACTTAAGTAAAAAGTTTAATAAAGTAATTTATATTAAAGATATAGAAGGTAGCTATAAAAGCTTAAGGTTTTATATTTATATTATAGCTAGCTTTAAGCTTTTTAAGATTCTATATAAAATTATAAAGTTTATATTATCAACCTCTTTAGAATTACCTGCTATATTCTTCTATAATCTTATTTATATAAATAGAATTATGGGGAGGTAAGGAGATTAGGTACCTCTAGAGAAAGTTAAATATAAGAAATAAATAAGATATTATATTAAAGTAGCTAGAAGATCTTAATTTAAAGCTATCTTTTTAGCTAGTATCCTCAAGTTTTTTTAAGATACTTCTAAATATTTCCATTTATAGCTATAAAGTTATATAAGTCATTAGCTAGAGGAAATTCCTAAACTTTAAACTTTAAGAAGACTCTAAAAGATTATTATAAATTTAGAAGATAAACTTCAGCTGTAAGGTAAATTAAATATTAGACAGTATTTAAGATATAGGAAAGTGGAAGCTTTCACTCTAGAAGTTCTATAGTAGAAGCTATTATTATTATTTACATTTTATTTAGTAGTATTTACTTATCTATATACCGAGGCTATAATAAAGGTTAAAAAAGCTTATTTTAAGAATTATATTAAATTATATTTCTGAAGTAAAATTAGTAAGATCTTTATAAGAAACTTAAAAATTCTAGGTTACTACTAAGTTTATATCTATAAGCTTAATAAGTATAAATACCTCCTTAAAATTAAGGTTTAGCTTATTATTTATAAAAACTAAATGCTGCAAAATAACTATAAAACTTATATAGTTACTTTAGTAAGTATATTCTTTTAAATTCTTATAGTAATTACTAACTATTTTAATTATTAGTTACTTTAGTATAATATAGTTAATACTTTTATTCAAGTAATACTTCATAAGGTAATTTATATATAGATACTATTTGGTTATTAAAAGTTTAGAAAGATCTACTATCTAAATAAAATACTTTATATCTTTTGAAAGCTTCCTTTCTTCTAGCAGTATTATTTAGAGGTAGACTTTAAATATTTAGGTTTTAAGTTTATTATAGGAAAGTTATATTATTAACTTAAGAAGTATATTATTTTCTTCTTTTATATTAATAAATATATTTAGTTACTTTTACTTTATATCTGTAGTGATATTTAAGCTTTTTACCTTATATATAATTCTAACTGTAAAATTTACCTAGTAATAGTATTCATACTAATACTAGCTTATAACTAGTTTAAATGGTAATAAAATTACCTATTATTATGCATAATTATACCTCTAGTTATAATATTTAACCTTATAGTGGAGGAAGACCTTATAGTAATAATCTATATAGTAAAAGCTTTAGTAAAGCTAAAGCTTAACGTATATAGCTGAAAGTAACTACTAAGATTATAAGGTTAAGAATCTTTATAAACTTCTTAAAGATATAATAAAATAAAAAACCTATAAGAACTAAGTATTCTATAATTTATTACTTTTCTATATCTAAACTATTTTTAATATTATTTTTATAATAGAATCTAAATTCCCTATAAATCTATATAGCTACCTGCAACTAGAGTAATATAATAGTGGATTCTAAATATTCCTTTATAATCTCTATAATAGGAAGTATTAATATCTCTTAGAAAGCCTAAGTAATATTATAAATATTAATATTAATAGATAGACTCTAGATATTCAGAAGAAAGATTATCTAGTTATTCTATAATTGGCTATATTAAGCTAATAATTTCGGAAACTAATTATTAATTAGATAGTATCCTAATATTAATATATTATATTAGTTACTAAATACCTTAGAGTATTATAATATTATAATTACTAAGGTATTAGATATTATATAGCTATTTCAAAAGTATCTATATCTATATTAATATTATTTATATATTAACTATACTTAATTAATATATTAAGATTATTTACTAATAAGAGTAAGCTAAATTCTATTATACTTATATAGAGATTATAAGTTAACTTATATTAGTAGCAGAAAACTTTCGTTTTAGTGGTGGAAAACTTTTATATTGGGGATGTAAAGTTTTATCTAGGGGGTTTATAAGAGTATTAAGGTTACAGATATAGAGGTTATAATAAATATTTAAATAAAGTAGCTATGGTTAGTAGTAATTAAATCTTTTAAGATATTTAAATTATATATAAATAGCGTGAGGGTATAAGGGTATAAGAGCGTAAGGTTAATGCGGAAGAAGTTATTAGTTATTTATTATTAAAAAGGTTAATATAGAGTAAGTATACTAGCTGCTATAGCTGCAAGAGGTTTAGGCCCAGATTAACTTAAGGCTAGCTGTAGTAGTTAGTAGGGGAGTAGTAGGGTTAAAGTTATACTTCAGTGGGTAATATATCTACTAATAGTTGCAATAGAAAGTAAGCTATTAGCCCCTCCCTAATAAATATATACTCTTCTTTTCCTTAGAAAATATATTTAAAATACTTATAGTATTAGTAAACCTCTAAAAGAATATTACCTTAAGGAAGGTAAAAATCTATAGTAATTTCTTAATATTAAGATTATTTAAAATTAAATAATATAATAGCTATAACTTTCTTAAGTAGTTTATATTAAAAAGCTTCTTAAGTATCTTTTAAAATATGTATAGTATATTAAATAGTTTAATATTTTCCTTAAACCTAAAAAACTTCTTCTATAGTATAATTAAGCTTTCTATATAGAAATTAAATACTACTAATAAAATATCAGCTCTATTAATTATATTATAGTTATAATAAAACTAAATACTATCTATATAGCTAGCTCATTCTTCTATTTTAACTAAAACCCTGGAGATAACCACTAAGTTAAAGCTAAGTAAATAATATAATATTCTAGTAAAACTAAAAACCTCTATTTTAAGTTTAGCTGTAAGGTTAATAATTTATAAAATAATATTATTATTACTATAAATATCAGCTTTATAAATAATACTAAAAATTCAAAAAGCTTTTAGATATAAAGTATATACCTTTTTAGTAGTTTTATAGTATAGTAAGCTAATAAATAAAATACTATTACTACTTTAATAACTAAAGTAAAGCTTCTAACGTTATTATAAGTAATATAAGAAGCTATTTTTACTAGCTACCTTATTACTATACTATAAGTAAACTTTATAATAAATACTTTTAATAGAGGTAAGATATATAAACTTTATCTAGCAGTCTAAATTTAATATAATAACCAGTAAATAATATATCTTATAACTACTCAAATAATATAACTATATATAAAACTATAGTATATAAATATTTATAACTACTAGCTATAATAAGAAATTTAGCAAAAGTATTTTAAAGTTAAGTATATATTCTCAAAAAACCTTATAGCTAATAGCTTCATAAAGTCTCTCTAAAGCTACTAATTTAATATCTCTATTACTTAAATTAATATAATAAACTAGTTAAACTAGCTAAAAATATAATAAGAAGAGAAACTTTAAAAAAAACTATCTATATTAATATTCAAAAGTCTTAATAACGTTTTTAACTACTATTTAGAATTTATAAACTCTAAATTTAATAATAATATAGTTAAAAAAAAGCTTAGAAGTATCTAAAGTACTTAAGATACTAGAAAGTATCCTTAATCTAAATAATAAGGAATATCTTAATAGCCTATAAATAATATTACTTTTTCTACTATAATAGTGGATATTTAATAAAGATACTAAAGTTATAAAAAAAGTTTCTTATAAAATATAAATAAAGTATTTAAACTAACGTTATTTAAAATAACTAGTCTATAAATATAACCCTTAAGGCTGAAGGAATATATTAGAAATAATATATTTAAGCGGCAGAGTTTATACTATTTAAGCCTCAGGCACTTATAGTATCTCTATAGGCCTCACTCCACTTAAACTAGTCAAAATCAAGCCTCACGCGGTGCGTATAGCCACGTTTAGTTACACATAATACACACCAGATTTTGCCCCCTAATTACATGCAACAGGTCTCAAAGGTAGCCAGCCACCAGGAACCCCTGAGACGCCAGCCAGGCAGATCTCTCCAACTGTTACAACACGACACAAAATCAGATACCATTCTGGATAAACGACGCCGAAGCGAACCATTAAGTAAGTAGCCGAAAGACCCAGCGAACATCGCCAAATCCATTCAATTCAGCCACGTATCCTTTCTTTCACCCGTGCATTACTACCACGAAACTTTCTCTTCCCTTGCTCTACCCAGCGCCCATCTCACCGAACTTAAATCTCCGCGCTTAATACCTCGAGGGTAGAGCTAATATTCGGAGGATCACAGGAGACCTTTACGCTGCTAAGCCAATATCCGACAACAAACATCATGACAACTCCGAAGTTCAATTCCAAATCACCGACGATACGACGCATACGTCAGTGAGCATTCTGCGTGAAACACTTTTACATATCGCATCTGACTTAACCGGGCATTAGTGCGTGAGGCGGCAGAGATATCCAACTCTCCATCACCAGATTACACGGCAACCCCACTAGATTCAGATCTATTCGAGTGGCATTTCACCTTTCGTGGCCCTCCAAACTCTTCATACAGTGATGGCATCTACCATGGTCGCATAGTGCTACCGCCTAGCTATCCCTTACGTCCACCGAGTTTTCGCTTCCTCACGCCGAGTGGCCGGTTTGAAACGAATCGGGAGATATGTCTGAGTATCAGCGGCCACCACGAGGAAACCTGGCAGCCCGCTTGGGGTGTGAGGACGGCCCTGGTCGCGTACGGTCTCCCCGTCCTGCTAGTTTTGAAGCGTTTGTACTGACCGTGTCTTTCTCTTCTTCCTCTCTAGACTACGTAGCTTCATGGAGACAGATCCAAGGGGTCAGCTGGGCGGCCTTGAGACGAGTGACGCTGTGCGAAGGCGTCATGCGGCAGTTTCGCATACTTTTACCTGCTCAACATGTGCTAGAACCAATCTTGAAATCATGCAAGAGTGTGAAGAGAATGCCAAGGCTGCGGCCGGTTCCTCGGAATCTACCACCGACGTCAAGATACCTTCGGAGTTGAACATGGGCTGGAGGGACGAGATGGCCAGGTCGGCGGGAACGGAGGGAGGCAAGCCTCTAGCAGAAAGGTCACAGATCGAGCAATCCGACACGGAGAATGTCGAGCTGGCTGAAGGCTTCGTGCCTACGGCGCGCGAGTCCATGGTATCGAACTCGACTGCACTTACGTCGCGAGGCGCAGATGCTGGCCCCGGAGAAGAATGGTCTTTGGCTCAACCAGCCGAGACAGGACCCGCTGCAACGAGAACTACTTCATTGCCTCCGGAGACTCATGTTGTACAAGTACCCCAGCTTCCACATGACGAGGGTGTACCGCTGTGGGTGGATCGAGCCATCGTGGCATTGATTGTTCTATTATTGGCCATGGTTCTTAAGGTCGTACTTGAATTTTAGCATGCGGGCGTAATGGGCCTCCTAGACGTTCGACGCATACATAGTGTTAGTTCGCATGCAATCTGAGCAAAGGACCCCGCCATCGATCTGCTTGGGTGCGTTACACCTGGTGGTTGATTCCGTTGACGTTGATGCCGAGGCTTGTTCAAAATTGCTCAGACCCGTACTCCGTCCTACGTTTCCCAATGAACAACTAAAAGCAGGTTGCTGCTTAGTCGAACGAGCGTACTGGGCCACAGGTTCCGAATTGTGGTAGTATGAGCGACTTCCTGGCTGCTTCTCGCATCTGCCCCTCTGGCAGGACTAACCAACTATATCTCGCTGCCGTCCAACCAGTAGCCACCACCATTCATCTACTGTACAGCTCGAGCCATGTGTCATTTCCTTAAGCACACCGTTGCGTCTTCCCCAATCAAAAGTAAGTCGAATCTCAAACTCTTGTAGGTACGGCTTGAGGACAGCGCAAACTGAAGCTGCGTCTAAGGGGCCCCGTGTCGATACAACGAAGGCAACGGCGCCGAGTACCTGAGACCATCGTTCTTTGTTCAGCGCCCCAAAAAAGTCAGACCATAAGGGAATAGCCCTGTTGTGGTTTTCCTTTGGAGGGCTATTGCTGCTGGCTTGCTGGAGTATGTTCAGATCCTTGTCGTACACGTAGTCTTTGGTGGGTGCTATCTCGAGGCCAAAGTTGTAATACGATTTGGGGTACTTTCTGCTCTCGTAATTTCCCGGGTCAAAGCCAAGCGGAATATGAGGAACGTCGATCGCAACCACAGCAATTCGTCCGCTTGCTTGCAAGTTCATCATTGCCATGACCTCACCGTCCTTGAGAACATACGGGATCCGAATCTTCTCGCCGCGGCGGAAGCTGCCATCTAGTTTTGACTTGAAGCGTGCTGCATCGATGAACTTGCTCTCATGAGTCCACTTCATAAATCGGGGAAGAAAGGTTTCTGTCAACCGATACGGCCGTCCCTCGAGCGCTTTCAGCTTGCTGTCCGTAATGACTCCTTGTCCTTGGAGTGTTTCGACGGCTTGCTCCAGGAGGCCATGGATACGGTTCTCGTCTCCGCCCCCTAAGCTTGACATCTTCAGCCTGATGTCTTGTGGTGCGTATTTGTCGCGCGGCGTGTAACACAGCGAACGAAGCCAGGACATGGCCGTTACCATATCGTCGGCAGTCGGTTTTGAAACGACCTTTCTTCTCTGATCAAGATCTTTGGTCGCCGGGCGCGAAGTAGCGGCCTCGAACCTGTTGAAAACGGACATTTGAAAGTTGTAGTAATCCTCACGCCAGTGGTCGACGTCAGCCCATGCAGCTGTCAAGGAGTAGCCTTGACCCAGAGCAGACTTGCTGACGGGTAACTCGACTGAATCCTCAATCAAGCTTGCAGTCCACTTGATAACACGAGACCAGTCATAATTGACATAATTGTCAAAGTCGATTGGCGGGAATTCTTTCCTCTCGTAGGAAGCGATGAACCGCATCTGGAATCGTTCCGTAAGTTGGTCTATAAAACTTCTTCGGTCTTTTCTTGCCTTGGACCAAAAACGCCGCATGGCACTGAGTGCCATGTTCGGGAAGAGTGTCATCATGAGACCCCATTCAATAATTCTGTCCGCCCCACCCAACAATGTCCTGGTCGCAACAAATGCGGCTATTAGCAATGTCTCGTTGGTCTCGTCGAGGCCATTTGCTCGCCTGGTACCGTCTTTGAGATCGGCGTCCTTGGGCAGGGTGATGAGCGATCTGATTTTTAGATCAATGCCGACAACAACATCTTTTTCGTTGTTCCTGGTATGCTTCTGACGTTGCTTTTTCCGTTTTTGGCGGCTAGGGTCACCACTCCAGAGGTGATCAGCGGCGATTGACGGATGATCTGAGGTGCGCAGACTAAGCAATTCGACAGGGCCCAATTGGTTAGTCGGATTCCACTCGAGGGGAGGGCTGTCCCATTTTCCAGGAAGGTCGTCGACACCAAGATCTATGAAGATGTATTCAGGGGCAATGGACTCGGCCAGCATAAGCTTGACGCCTTCACCGGACAGCTCCCAATCGAAACATGCATCAGCCTGTTCGCAGAACTCAAAATACTGATCGCTGCGCGGAAACGTTGTCCGCGGTTGTCCACGCCACTTGATCATCTCTGCCAAGCTCTGGGGTAGATTTTGTCTCAAGAACCAGCGAGAGTCTGGCATCCAGCCGCGGATCGTCAAGCTGGCATTTTCCCTGGAGAACAAATCTTCGGCATCTGGCCACGCGCCATCCTTACCAAAAACTACTTCTACCGGCGTGAACGTGACGCTAAAACTTCCTTTCGTACTGTCTGTCGTCGCATGGATGGGATATGTTGGCTCTGGTGGAGGGTGATCGGGAAGCATATCTTGCTTGGTATCTGCTAGAACATCTAGGCCCAAGTGCGTGTTGGGGATGAGAAAAACCAGACGTGTGACGGACTGGTCATCGCCGGATTCCCGGCTGCGTGAGAGGCTTGGCGCTCCTCCTTCGTCACCAACATCCATGAAAAGGCGAAATATGTCCTTTCGTCGCGTCGTGTCGGTGCTTCCATGCTCGGCCCGAGATATTTGTGCTTTCGTGACTAATCTTCTTTTGCTCTTCCGCGGAGTCACGCTGTTTCCTTCAGGGGAAGTAGGAGGCCTCTCGTTCGCTGCCTTTTTGGCGTAGAAAGGAGCATCTAGGACCTCGATTCCTTGGACAATTTTCCGTCGACTGGAAAACACAGGTTGGGTTGTCTCTATTACTTTGCTGGAGGGCTTGTTCTTGGGCGTAAAGGCGGCTGTTGAATATAATTTCGGGTGAGCTGATATGATCTTCGCCTTCATTGCTGCAACTGCTGGAGAGGATGCATCCACGCCGGGTATCCTCAGTAGCTCGTAATTGGCCAAAAGCCCCCTGGCATCCTTGAAAGCATGTGTGCTGCATACGATTTGCTTGCTTTTGACTAGACTAGCGAAAGCGTTTTGGTAGCCTTCTTGTGGTGGAAAGGTCTCCGCTGGGAAGGCAAGCTCCCAAGTGGCCAACACCGCATACCACGCAGATCGACCACCTGGAAAGACACCATCGTTCGCACGAACCACATGCAAAAGAAACCTTCCCAGTAAACCGGTTACGTCGCCTTGAGGACGTCCGTTATTTTCGAGCGTAGTGCGCACTGCTTCATCCTCGGTGGGAGCGATGCCGGCCAATTTCGAGCTCGAAATGCCCGACACGATGCTGCTATGTTGCGCCGGGCTTTGATTGGCGTAACCTGACGGTGAGCGTTGATCTGCGATAACTGAGAATTGAGCAAATCCAGATTTTCTTGTCAAGCACTCTTCTCGTCGATCCAGGGTCAGTCTCGGGGGCTCATCCAGCCGTGGGCGCTTCAAGACAAATTGAACAATGGCGTGTTCTGAGGACATGTCCCTGACGCTGCCAGAAGGATCATCAATCAATCCTCCAACCGAGAGTCCGCCACAAACCATAGGGGGGCGGAGACAGGAAGCCTTCTGAGGTGGACATTGGCCGTTTGCTCTATTGCTTGACCTCGTCTTTGCGTCCCTTGTCTCGGACCGCTGTGACCAGTCCTTCCTCCTATTTCTGCTCTCTGATAAATTGACTGAGCCTCCATCTGCTGGGCCTTTCGTCTCGACGGTGTCTGTAACTGAACTCTTCTCCCCTCCCTGTTTTGGGTAGTCTGTAATGTTCCCATCCGCGAGATTTGCTCGGAGGGGTCTGATTTGGCGACGTGTGGTAGCGGAATGCTTGGTCGCGGCAGACGTCCCCAACGAAGACTTGATAATTCCGAAGTGGCCGGGAACAAATGCAACATAATTCGGATTGCAAGATGTGCGAGATTTCTCGAGATGGTATTTCAGCCCAACATCATTCTTCCAAGTGCCTCCGCATTTTTCGCACACCACGCTGGGTCGCCCACGGTTCTGGTTTCCCGTCTTTTGCCGTCGACCTCCGCGCCTTTCCGATTCCGCATTCTGACTGGCAAGGGAATTGGGTGTTCGATCATCTACACAGTTGCCATCTATCGCGGCATTAACTGCTGTCTCTGCTATGTTCGTTGAGCAACCGCCAATGACGGCAGCCAACGCCTCAGGCCGCACCCTCAGTGTGACAAAGAGTGAACCACGTTCGGCTTCATCCGTCTTTTGTGTACTTGCAGCACGGCGTGCAGCCATTCTCGTGAGCTTTGGCAAGCTGGTGCTAATTCCACTGGTCGGCGCGAGCGCGCTGTTTGAGCAATCCTGCTGTTCGTTCCGGGACAGTCTAAGACGCTTTGTATGCCGCTGAAGTCCTAAATCGGTGACCTCGCCTGGTTCAGAAAGGTACGAAGTCTCAACCTTCCGCTTCAGAGTCCCGGTTCTGGACCCTTTGCCAAGGTCGTGAGCAAGTAACATAATACCCCCACCTGTAAGATCGGTCGCCGGATGGGAAGTCAGAGCCGGAAATAACTCGCACTGCGATACGCGTAGTTGCCTGGCCACGTCTCCGCCCTGCCAAGGCCCTATGGTGAAGATCCCTTCCGCGCTGGGGACCATGAAGTCGACACATTTATTCAGATGGCGAGCGAAGTATCGGTATTGCTGGGACTTGCCCTTCCGGTGCATTTCACTTCCGACTCGGAAGTGACTGAGATGTTCCGGCTGCAGCGTTGGGATTGCCAGCGTCGAAGAAATGGAAGAGAGGTACCTCCTGAATGAAGAGCCCAAGGTGGAGTCCCCGATCTGCTTGTTTGACAGACCCAGATCGCTCGCAGCAGCTATCTTGTCGAAGACAGTGAGGATCAGAGGCTTGTCCACGACCCAAAAAAGCTGGGCGCTGAGACGCTCTCTGTTGGTGTGACAGCTAGGATCGGCCGCGAGACCCGGGGAGGTAGCATCGTCTATCGAAGCCGATGAGCTGAAGCAATGGGAAGCGTGCACCCCGACGTCGGCAAGTCCGCTGGGAAGGACGGCTGAGTTCTTCTGCTTACCTGTGGCCAGGTAAGCAGCCCAGTCTTCGTGGGTGAGGTCGTGAGCGAATTTGAGGCAATCCTTGAATAGCTTTCCTGCTAAAGTGGCGCCGACATACTGGATTGCCCCTGCTTGAACGAAGAAACGGCATGTCTTGGCTGCAACCTTCATTTGCCATCGCAGCCCTAGGATACCCAGCTTACAACGCAGGTCGTGGTATCTGATGATGCCAAATGCTTTCACAACGGCCATGATAGTCTCTGCCAAGGAAATATAGTCGACCGAGTCGCCAGTCCACCTTGCGCGCCAAGGGACAGGGTCAAGATCACGGGCAAGAGCGTCCCGTGACATATCAACCGTCGTCAGCATCCCAGCAGCAGCCTTCGTGGGGTCAGTGGGCAGTGCGGGAGCGAAGTGCGTCAGCCACATTTTGCTCGTTTTCGTGCCCCTGACCAAAGTTGTACGCTTTGAAATGTATCCTTTCTCGGCCAAGGCGTCGGTTCTCTTGGGCAGAGAACGCTTGTCTTGGCCGACGAGACGGCCTAGGTCTCCCTGCAATATGCCACCTTCTTTGGTCGAAGCGATACCGACCAGGGCCATCCATTCTAGTCTCGGAACCCTTCGGTAATCTGGCGCATGTCCGGCAATAGCCTCCCACATGCGGTCTTCAGACACATAGACTCGGGGCCGTTTTCGGGGTGAGCTTTTCCTTGAAGGGTGCTGAGCCGGCTCAGCTGGAGACACGTCTCTTACCACAGGCGCGGGACTGCTGCTCAGCTGGACGACAGGCAGGGGAATGGCTGCGTCTGCCTGAACATCAATGTCCGGAATGGCGAGAATGGCGGCGAGAGGCAGATGGTTCCATTTGCGATTCGCTCCGACGGAAATGTCCTTTCTCTCTCTGAGCCAGTCCCACGCTGTTGGCCACAAAAGCCGGCTTGATGTATCGACCTGAATTGGGTCTACAGAGCGGTCCAGTTGGATAGCGCACTTCTGGTAGAGCCCGCTCAGCGCATCAAGTATATGGGTAACAGTGCACCCTGAGACTGGTCAGCGGCAGGTCTAGAGACGCCAGGCAGCTTGCTCGCTGATCTATAACGCCTTCAAGAGAGGTTTCTAGCAAAAATGGCCATGACCTTTCGGCGGACCATGCGGAAGAAACTCGAAAATATGAGTAGCCGCCAGACATAGTGCTGCTGAGACTGAGAGCCTCACTCACCTAGGTCTCCGTAACAAGATATGTCGGTGATGAGCGATTCTATCAGTTGTTCGAGGTCACGAGACATGACGAAATTGTGAAAGAAGCTGGCATGCTTCAGCGCACGACAGAAGATGCGAAGAAGACGAGCAACAAACGGTTTGGGAATGTGGTCGTTAATGGAAGATCGAACTGAGACTATTCGCAATCCGGGGTCGGCTCCAAATTCTGCTACACCATATTGCAGCGATCGGAGAAAAAGATGTGGAGGCAAGTACTCTTCTACGTTAAGTGACCCCTGATACTACCTATTATAGGTCATTAGGAGATAAAAGGTAGATATATTAAGTGTATTGCTACGTAGCCTTATCTACACCATATCGTCTATATAAGTACTACTGAAGTATAACGTATACTATATATAGTTAACTTTTAATCTGAAGTTTATTTACTTTAATATTTCAAAATAAATTATATATATTATATTCTTAATATACTTCTTTGCTTGAGAAAAATACTAATAAGTTATATTAATATGAAAGTAAGAATAGTATATCTCTTCTTATAATTACTGTTAATATAGTAATTAAGACTTAGAGTTTAAAGCTTTTAGTAATAATTAAATAAACTCTTTATATTACTTTCTAAGATATAACTTTAGCTTTCTTTCCCTCCTAACTATTATTAGTAGCTTGTAGCTATATAAGTCTAAGTTTCTAATAGCTATAGTAGCTAATAGAGCTACTCTATATTATTATTACTTTTAGTATTATATATTAAACTCTAGACTTACTATAGCTCTTACAAATAACTACTTTGATGTCTTCTACTACTAAAGGATTATATGTAAAAACTGTTAGATTTATTTAAATATATATATATAATATCGAGGTCTCTTACAAACAGAAAGAAATAACAGCAATATTTACAATTAAATAAATTGTATAAAGAATTCCCTATAGATATATATTACTTTTACTATTTTACCTTCAGTGGTTACTAAGATATAATAGTAATTATATAAAGAGTTTACTTTTTTACAGAGTATCAGCAGTACTGAAGCTTAGGCCACTAAGCTAAATACTAGCGTAGCTAAAGCACTTAGTTTGCTGTAATATACTGTAAATTAGTATAGCTATAGTGCTCTATACACTATAACTATAGTAGTATAAACGCTAAAATACTAGCGTGGCTATAGCGTTTTATATCCTATAATATACTATAAATTGTCGTAGCTATAGTATTCTATATACTGTAACTATAGAGCCTCTAGTATCTCAGCCGTAATAGCATATACACTATAATAACCTGAATAACTCTTCTATTAAGAATTCTCTATATCTCTATAAATAATAGATAAAAGTTATCAATCTTACTACTATTTAAATTAAGCTTTCTTCATCTATATAACTAGCATTTTCCAAATATTTTTCATAAGTGTTTATATTACGAAAACTACTTTTATTATATTATATTACTTCTGATTTTACTGTTATTTACAGTAATAACTTAACTGTAGATTTACCGACTTATCTATCAGTTCTAACAAATACTAGCAATAGTATTACTAACACTAAGAAGTAATTTTAATACTATTTAAACTAGTTACTATTTGATTTACTCTGATATCTAGAAGTATCTTTTTCTACCTTATTCTATTGAGTGAAAAAGATATTTATAATATTCTTATATATATATACATATGTTAAAGAACTTTTAATAATTATATTTAATCTTCATTTTTCTTACTAGTAATGGTTTTATAATATAGTAATAGTTATATAAAAGGTCCAGTTTCATATTAAGTACTAGATATACTTAGATTTAGGCTATATTTACTAAATACTAGTATAGCTATAATACTTTATATACTATAGCTATAGAGCTTATAGTATTTTCTAGTACTAAAGCTATAGTATTTCCAGTGTATTAACTATAGTAACTTAAACGGTAAATACTAGTATAACTATAATACTATATAGTTATATTGAAGGTTTCTGACTATTTAAATTATATACCTCTTAGGGTTCTATTTAGGTAGTTGTATCTGATAGTTAGCTTTTACCTTATATACCTTATAGATAAGCTGAAGCTAAGAAACTATTTAAATAGAGGAAACCTTAGGCGGTAAATATAGTTAGTTAATGTAATAGCTAATAAATAGAAACGCATATATTATAAAGGAAAAATATAAGCTTATCTATTTTAATTACTTCTTTTAATAAATTATAATTAGTTATTATATAATACCTACTACTAGTTAGTTATACTTATTAGTAGCTATTAATAGTTAATAGCTATTAATAGCTATTAGTAGATACTACCAGCTAGTAGCAGTTACTATATTTAGTTTTACAGCTAGAAGGTATATTATAACCTTCCAGTTATAGTTACCTATTATAGGATTCAAACCTACTGCTTTTGCTAAAATAGCAAGAACCAGCCAGACGTTAAACCACTACGTCAAATAGGTAACTATAATACTATATATATTATAACTATAGTATTTTAGTACTCTCTTGGGCTATAGTTACAACTTCGCTAGTACTTTAGCTATAGTAACCTAAGTACTATAAGAATAGTTATAATTCTACTCTATAACTAACTATCTATATATCTGTAAAGACAAGTTAGAAAATAATAATTATAGTATAAATTAAGTTACTGAGAAATATCTATTCAACTAATTCTCTTCGGACGATTAACTTCCACTTTCAACGTTAAGAAACATATCTTTACTTTACTACGTTACGTTTAATTATCAAAATATATATAGTACTAACTTAACCAGTAAGTTATATATCTATCTATCTATCTTTATTGGTTAAAAGTCTGATTTTTATTACTTTAAACATTATTCTTCTTATCTAATATAGACACTTTCTTCTATACTTATAGTAGTACTTTAACTTCTTACTACAGATATAATAGTAGCTTCTTAATATTTCAATATATATCTGTAACTAGAAATATCAATGTCTCTAAAAGAAGTTTAGTATTATTATTAATCCTAATACTAGTAATTAACTCTAGACATTCAGATTTTATATATTCTATCTAGAGTTTAAGATTTTAAGTTACTTTCACCACCCGCAACCTAGCAACGTAGTGTCACGGCGTATGCCCACTCCTAAGAAGGATTATCTAGATATAAGGTACTAAGCTACTTACCCTATCTTAGCTGGTAATAAGTATTATAAGTAAAAACTAGCTTACGGCAGAGGGTAGGTTGAATGACGACTGCGCCGAACTAGATATGTTATGTTTCCGATAGAGAAGAAAATTATCTAATTATTCTATAATCTACTACATTAGGCTAACTGTTTCAGAGACTAGTTATTAATTTGCTAACTTTTACTTTTTAGCTATCGTAGTATCTAAGTTCTTTACTCTATATAAAGTTCTAACTATACGTTATATCTTAAAATGGTAGTTATACTGATAGTAGTATATTACTAGTTTAAATAGTAATACATTTACTTATTATTATAGATAATAAAACCCTTAGATCTAATACTTAACTAGCGGAAGACCTTACAGTAATAGTCTTTAGTACTTCAGAATAACCACTAAGATCGTAAGGATAAGAACGTTTATAAATATCTTAAAAATAGAATAAAGTAGAGCGTCTATAAAAGCTCAGTACTCTATAATCTATGGATTTGCTATATTTTCATCGTTATAATAGCATTAAAATCCGTTCCAAGTTTATATAGCTACTTACTACTAAACGACTATAAAATAGATATAGAAATATCCAGTTATAACTATTATTACTAAGGCTATTAGTTTATTAAACTAAGTTGTAATATAGATATTATATAAAAATATGTAGGCTACGTAGACTACGTTCTAAAGACTATATTTTATAGGTATAAAATACTATGTAAGCTCTTGATTTTAACTGTAATAATATAAGCTACTTATCGTCCTTGTAAATCCTCTATATAGAAGAAAAACGCCTCTTCGAGAGACTCTACTATTTCCTTATAGTTATAAGCTTAGTTTAGCTTAGTTTATAGTCTTTTCAGATACTTTTAATAACTATATTTACTCTTTACTATTTATCGAACGCAGTCTATACTTCCAAAAGCCTCTTTTTAATCCTTTATTTGATGTATATATAGTGCTACCTATCTTAAGATTTCTCGATATTAACGTTAATCTCTTTTTGGATATATATATAATACTATCTATCTTAAGATATCCCTATACTGTTAAGATTAAATATAATATAATAGTATCTATTATAAGGTATCTCTATATTAGCTACTATTAAAGAGTGTCTCTTTAGTATCCTTACTTTATTATACTTTTAGCTAGCTACCCCTTCCTCTTTTAACTTTTATTAGAAATAATACACTTTAGTGGTAAAGTTTATATTGTCTATATCTCAGGCCGCTATACTATCTCTATAAATCTTGACCTACTTAAACTTATTAAAATAAAGCTTTATATAGTATACTCAGCCATATTTAGTTATATATAATATATAGTAGAGTTTACCCTCTAATTATATATAATAATTACAAATCTTGTAATACTAAAAAGTAACTAAGTTAAAAGTATATATTATAATATATTAATATATCTCTAAGGGAAAACCTAATAGCTTGATTTCTATTATAACTGTTCGTGTATATATTACTCCCTAAAGTATAATTTTAGCCCTCCTACTCTCTACTAACTACTATAGCCAGCCCTAAGTTAATCTATAGCTATATCTCTTGCAGCTATAATAGCTACTATATCCACTCTACATTAACCTTTTTAATAATAAATAGCTAATAACTCTTTCTATATTAACCTTATATTTTTCCCTTATATTTTTATATTCTTATATTATCTATATATAATTTAAATATCTTAAGAGATTTAATTACTACTTACTATAGCTACTTTATTTAAATACTTATTATAATTCTAATAACTAGAACCTTAGTATTCTTACTTCATTCTTCTTACCCCCAAGAAAATATTTCATATCTCTAATATAAATATTTTCCACTATTAATTTCAAGTTTTTCCATTATTAATGTAAACTAACTTATAATCTCTATATAAGTATAATAAAACTTAACTTACTTTTATTAATAAATAATCTTAATATATTAATTAAATATAGCTAATATGGAAATACTGATAATATAAGTATAAGAATATTTAATATAGCTATATAATATCTTAAATCTCAGTAATTGTAATATTAGAATAATTTAAGATATTTAGTAACTAATATAATATATTTATATTAGAATATTATCTAATTAATAACTAATCTCCAGAATTATTAACTTAATATAGTAAATTATAGAATAACTAGACAATTCTCTTCTGAATATCTAAGGGTTATTTATTAATTCTAATACTTATAATATTACTTAAATTCTCTAGAGAACTTTAGTTTTTCCAGTTATAGAAATTATAATAGAATATTTAGTATCTATTATGATATTTTCCTAATTATAGATAATCACATCAATTCATGGAAGATTCTAACTATATTATTAAATATATTAAGAAAGAATATATTATAGAGTATTTAGCTTTTATAAACGTTCTATTTTATTTTACTTTCAAGAAATCTAAAAAGATTCTTAATTATATAATCTTCATAGTTACCTTTAATGATATATATTAAGCTTTAACCTTACCAAGATTTTTATTATATTAAATATTATTATAAGATATTTCTTTACTATAAAGTAAAATATTATAACTGAAAGTATACTTATCTACAATAATAGGTAACTTTATTACTATTTAAATTAGTTATAAGTTAGTATTACTATAAATATTATTACTGGATATATTATATAGTTAAAACTATATATAGGGTAAAATGCTTAAATATTACTATTATTAAGGCGGTGGGTTACGTGACCCTAAGCCTCTTAGGCTTCCCTTATATCTTCAGCCTCTAGCTAGCAACTCTTACGATAAATACCACCACTATAGAGGACTATAAATACTATAATTCAGTTACACCCACAGGTTATAAGCCTAGAGGCCCTCCAGGGGGCTCTTTTTACCTCTTAAAACTATTTCCAACCTTTTGTTTACCTTATTTTCATTATTAGTAGCATTTTTTTAATATATTACGAATTTTCACTAGTTTTCTTATACCTTCCCTCTAAAGTGTAAGAAAAATAACACTTTAACCCCACCACCTATACCCTCTATATTACATATATTCTTTACCAAAAATAACTTTTTTGCACCCTCTACGCCTCACACCCTCCGCATTTTATTAATCTTATTATTTATACCCTCTGTATTAATGATTATCTTTTTAATACCCTCCATACTTTATACCTTCCGTATGTTATTAATCTTATTATTTATATCCTCTATATTAATTAATTTTTCTTTTTCAATACCCTCTATACTTTACACCCTTCGTATTTTATCAATTAATATTTAGACTCTCTGTATAATATTACTCTTCTTCTACCTTCCTTTCTTCCCTCCCTTTATTCCTATAGCTACTAGTTATTACTAGCTTTCTACCCTCTAGAGTAAAGCTAACTACTACTATTAGAAGCTTATAATTAAGGCTCTTCTTAATAAGTATAATATCCTTAAATATACTAAATTTAATATCCCCACTCCTACTATCCCTATAACTTACAGTAATAATAATATCTATTAATAGTAGTATAAAAGTTATATTACTACTTATAGTCTTCTTATTAATAGTATTAACCTTATATTACCTTACCTTAAGGAGGTAAGCTAGAAGCTTTCTAGCTATTATCCTTTTAATCTTATAAGTAAGATTAAGTTTCTTATTCCTAAGGTCTCTAGTAATATTATTACTAATCTTACTTATAATCTCTACTACCTTAATATTAGTAATTATAAGGATAATTTTTTTAAATATCTTAAGAACTTCTATACCTTACGCTACTATATTAATATTCTTATTACTAACTATAATACTCTTTACTTCTATATCTTACTTAACTTTTTTTACAGAATTAGTAACCTTGAGGCTCTTTATAATAAATACTTTATTATTAATTCTAAAAAGGCTAAACTTCAGAACCTTATTAATAACCTCTACTATAAAGCTAATACCCACAATTCTAGTATTATTAACTATAGCCTCTTAAACCTTAAAAAGAATTAATAGTACTATAACTACTATAGTAGTAATAACCACCTAACTAATAAATATTATATAATTTATCCTAATCTTATTCCTACTAACTACTTTAACAATTAATACTACCTTAATATAACTATAAAGTATATTTATACTAATATCTACCGCAAGGATAATTAAAGTATCTTCATTAAAGGTAATTTAGATATTATAAATAACTTAGCTATTAATAAGTAAGGAGGTTTATTATAATAGAAAGGGATTTTACTTTTAGTATAGATTTTATATAATATCTAGTTGCTTAGCTTATAGAGCCTGAGGGGGTATATTGAGGGGGTAGGTTACGTAACTCTAAGCCTCTTAGGCTTCCCTCATATCTCCAGCCTCTAGCCAGCAACTCTTATAATAAATACCACCACTATAGAGAACTATAAATACTATAATTTAGTTACACCTATAACTATAGATATAAGGTAAAAATAACTAAATTTATTTCTAATATTAAGATATCTACTAAAGTTATATTTATTGAAATATTCAAAGATATTATTTAGTTAATTACCTGATATAATATTTCTAAATATGATTTGGAACTTATATTGTATAAAAGTATCTAAACCCCAAAGTAAATACTAAAGAAAACCTTCTTTTAGAGATTTTTTAGAAAGGTTCTTATATATAACTTTCTGAAAGTAAAAGAATATAAAATATTTTAAATAATATCTACAATTGGTATTTCTAAGATCTTAATTATTTCTAATATTCTTAGTAAATTTACCCCTCTAAAGTTAATTTACTCTAAAGAACCTTTACCACTATTTAAAATATCTAATATAATTTATATTTCTAATATCATAATTCTTTCAGAGAAAAGCCTAAAAGCTTATATAGTTACTTATAATGAATATTTTATAGAAATATAAGAATATTAGTATAATAAGTTAAATTAAGCTTATATAATAATTTAGATTTTTATATATATAGGTCAGAGACTCTAATATTAATTTTATAAAATAGAGGAAGATCCTACCATATAAATAATCAGAGTTTATAATCACTTTAGTATTATAAACTATCTTTACTTTCAGTATATAGCTACTATATACTATAATATATTCTAATCTTATAGATTCAAAAATCTTATTATTAAGGTAATAATTAAAATATAGTTTGAGAAATAAGATATTATTATTTATAAGATTTAAATAGTTATTTATATACTTTCTATTATAAAGATACTTCAGATTAATAATTTTATATTCTTATTAATTTACTTACTAATTAGAATAGGAGGGGCTGATAGCTTACTCTCTATTGTGACTATTAGTGGATATATTACCCCCTGAAGTATAACTTCAGCCCTCCCACCCCCCCACTAACTACTGCAGCTAGCTTTAAGTTAATCTAGATCTAAACCCCTCGTAGCTATAGTAGCTAGTATACCTACTCTATATTAACCTTTTTAATAATAAATAACTAATAACTCCTTCTATATTAACCTCACACTTTTATATCCTTACATCCTCACGCTATCTATATATAATTAAAATCTCTTAAGAGATTTAATTACTACTAACTATAGCTACTCTATTTAAATATTTATTATAACCTCTATATCTATAATCTTAATATCATTATAATAAATTATATTCTACTCACCCCTAAGATAAAGCTTTACGCCTCTAATATAAACGTTTTCTACTACTAATATAAAAGTTCTCTACTACTAATATAAATAAACTTATAATCTCTATATAAATATAATAGAATTTAGTTTACTCTTATTAGTAAATAATCTTAATATATTAAATATAGTTAATATATAAATAATATTAGTATAAATATAGATATTTTTAGTGTAACTATATAATATCTAAAACTCTAGTAATTATAATATTATAATATTCTAAATTATCTAGTAACTTATATAGTATATTAATATTAGGATATTTTCTAATTAATAATTAGTCTCTGAAATTATTAGCTTAATATAGTAGATTATAGGATAGCTAGATAATTTTCTTCTGAATATCTGGAGTCTGCCTATTAATATTAGTATTTATAATATTACTTAGGTTTTTTAGGAGATATTAATATCTCCTATTATAGGGGTTATAAAAGAATATTTAGAACTTACTATTATATTACTCTAGTTATAAGTAGCTATATAGATTTAAGGGGAATTTTAATTCTATTATAAAAATAATACTAAGGATAGTTTAAATATAGAAGAGTAATAAATTATAGAATATTTAGCTTTCAGCTTTTTATTTTTTTCTATCTTTAAGAAGTTTATAAAAGTTCTTAACTTTATAATCTTAATAGTTATTTTTAGTTATATATATTAAACTTTAGCCTCACTGAGGCTTTTACTATACAGATTATTACTATAAGGTCTTCCTCTACTGTAGGGTTAAATATTATAACTGGGGGTATAATTATCTATAATAATAAGTAATTTTATTACCGTTTAAACCAGTTGTGAGTTAGTATTAGCATGAATGCTATTACTAGGTATATTGTACAGTTAGAACTATATATAGAGTGAAGAGCTTAGATACTACTACAGATATAGAGTAAAAGTAACTAAACTTACTAATTAGAATATTTATATTAACTTCTATTTCTATAGTTTATATTTATTTATAAATAGTATTACTAAATAAAGTTATTTTAGTTATTATAGAGATTATATAATACCTCTTAGAAGCTTTCTATTAAACTAAAAGTAACTTTAAATATTAAGTTAAATAGGTACTAATATGGTAAAAGGTATGGTAGTGGGTAACTTCTAAGTTAACCTACTTATTTAAGCTAATTAGATGAGAGGGATTATCTTACAGATTGATTGTAATCGTATATGGTATATATGTATATACTATACCGTTACTTAGATATAAATAATTGAAAACCACTAGTTATAACTAGATTATAATTAATTAATTAATTATAAGTATTTACTAGTTATAAACTAAGATTAATTAGTAGTTTAACTACTATTAGTATTTATTATTACTGCTTAACTGCAGATTAGTAAAGAATATTTAAAGAGATAAGATTATAATACCTCCTAAGAAACTTTATAGACAGCTTCTAAGTAGAAATAGGTAACCTCAAGCTATTGTAATTATATACTACTTTAAGAATATTATTAATAAGCTTATAATAGAAATAGAACTAAAGATAAATTTATAATAATTTATTTACTTAATATTATACTATATTTATTAGGAGAGGCTAATTGCTTGCTTTCTATTATAACTACTAGTGGATATATTACCTTCTGAAATATAATTTTAGCTTTTCTATCTTCCTGCTAACTGCTACAGCTAGCTTTAAGTTAATTTGAGGCTAAACCTCTTATAGTTATAGTAGTTAGTATACTTACTTTATATTAACTTTTTTAATAATAAATAACTAATAACTTCTTCTATATTAATTTTATATTCTTATATCCTTATATTCTTATACTATCTATGTATGATTTAAATATTATAAGAGATTTAATTACTACTAACTATAGCTACTCTGTTTAAATACTTATTATAACCTTAATATCTGCAATTTTAATATCCTTACTATATTTTACCTACTTCTAAGATAAAACTTTACGCTTCTAATATAAATATTCTCTACTATTAATATAAGCGAACCTATAAGCTTTATATAAGTATAGCGGAATTTAGCCTGCTTTTATTAGTAAATAATCTTAATATATTAAGTGTGGCTAATATATAAATAATATTTATATAGATATAGATATTTCTAATGCAGCTGGATAATTTTTAAACCCTCTGTAATTATATTACTATAATACTATAAGGTATTTTGTAATTAATATTACTATAACATATTAATATTAGAATATTATCTAATTAGTAACTAGTCTCTAGAATAGTTAGCTTAATATAGTAAATTATAGGATAATTATATAATTTTCTTTTGAATATTTATAAGCTGCCTGTTGATTATAGCGTTTAGAATAATTTTAGTGAAGCTTAGTTTAATAAACTGATAGTTTTAGTTATAGTAATTATAGCTAGATATCTCTTTACTTGTTTTATACTTTTTTAGTTACAGGTAGCTATATAAATTTCAAGGGGGTTTCAACTTTATTATAAAGATATAGAAAAGTAATCAATTATAAAATACTTAGCTTTTATAGGCTTTTTATTTTATTTTATCTTTAAGAGATTTACAAAGGTTCTTAACTTTATAACCTTAGTGGTTACTTTTAGCTATATATATTAAGCTTTAGCTTCACTAAAGTGTTTACTATATAAATTATTACTATAAGGTTTTCCTCCGCTGTAGGGTTAAATATTATAACTGGGGATATAATTATCTATAATAATAAGTAATTTTATTACCATTTAAACTAGTTATAAGCTAGTATTAGTATGAATACTGTTACTAGGTAAATTTTACAGTTAGAATTATATATAGAGTGAAGAGCTTAGGTACCACCACAGGTATAGAGTAAAAGTACCCAAACAAACTAATAATTTATATAAATATTGAATTAAGATAGTAAGTGTTAAGATAAAGTAATAGAATTAATATCATAAAAAGGAAGGAATTTATAATAAAACTGCTATTTCTTATTATTACTTTATAATATCTTATATATATTTAACTGAAAAGAAGTAAAAGACTATCTTAATAACTAAAAATATAATATATTAGTTTTTCTTCTATAATAATATAATAAGGTTAATAAACCTAACTAATATATTTATATCTATATTATATTAATAAGTTTGTATCTACAATATAGCTTATCTAGAAGTTAGAATTTAAATAATTGAAAGTAAAAAGACAAAGAGAAAATATTTATTTTATAAAGCAAAAACGCTCTACAAATAATTATAGACATATAATTAATAATATAAATTAATATATAAATATTCTAAAGTTTAAAATTAGATAATAAATATTGGCTTATACTTTCTTTTCCCTATATATTCTGTATATAATTATAATAAGAAGATACCTAAGTGGAAATATCCTAATAACTAGTAATTTATTTAATAATATCTCAAATAATCTTAAAGCTAAAGGTATTATAGAATTACTATTTATTATTCCTATTAGTAAATATTTCTAGAGTATTTACTAAAGAGGCTAGAGGTTTAAAATAATATTATTTAACTATCTTATAAAGAGAAGAAGATACTAAATCAATATTCTCCTATTAATAGTATTTATTTACCTAAGTAATTAAATTATTAGGAGAGTTCTTCTAATAACTTTATAATCTAGAAATTAATAAGAAAGAGAAAATTTTGTACTAATAGTAAAACCAGAAAAATAAAAGAAAAATAAACTTATAAGGAGTATTATAAGCGGAGAATTATTTATATTAAGAGTAAAGTAATATATCTAACTAGCTAATTATTATAGCTTATTTTTCAAATTTACTCTCTATAGTAATAAGAAGATAGAAGCTATAATCATAAATAGCCTAAGTTTATATAACTAATAATATTTTTATGTCACTACTTATTATTTCTATCTATTATAGGTAGTATATTTATATAATAAACTATCTAAATTATGTTAATAATAATCTCTTTAATAATAATATCTAATAATTTCATATCTATTTATTCTAAGTAAGTTACTATTAGATTACTAATAATATATACTAGTTAGACTACTTATATTACTACTGAAAATATTAGTTTGTAAAATATTAGAAATTTTAAATCAGAGGATATTTATAAGGTTTTTGCTAGAAGGAGATATCTGCTTAGTGGTTATAATTTATCTAATAAATATATATATTTCTAAAGCTGCAGCCTTTAGAGAAATACTTCTAAATAAGATATAGTAAAGCTATATTAACTATAAATATTCTTTCAGCTTAATATCTTAAATATATCTTCCTTTCTGGATCCTATTAATAGCTTTCATAATAATATAATTTATAATACTTTCCTTATGATTAAAATAAATAAGTATAAGAAAATATTCCAATATAAAAACGTAAAAATACTAATAGGAATATACTAAAAGGTTATATCTTAATAATAAGGTAAGAATATTAAATTTTAGATAAATATTAATAGTAGTATACTTAATAGTATTTTTATTTACTACTATATTTACTTATAAAAGAAGTAAAATATCTATTTTAATAAAATATAGAAAACTTACTATATTAGTTTTAAAAAATAAACTCTAAACTACTTTATTAATATAGAAAAAGTATTAATATAAATTCTTAAGAACTATTTTATAGAGAGAAGTATATATTTTTCTATAGATAAGAATATAATATAGAAAGAACTAATAGAAATTCTTAAGGAGGAGATTTTAATAGAATAGATAATAGAGAATATTAAAAATAACTAATAGGAATGTCTAACTTTTAGATAAGAGATTATAAAAGATTCCAGCTTTATTAATAACCTCCTAGAGGTAAAAGAATTTATCTCTATTAATTAATAATTATCTATATTAAAAAGCTTAATAATAAAGTTATTATCTTTATAATTAATATAATTAATATTAACTATAAGGATAATATTGATATTATATTTATAACTAATAAAGCTGGATACTTAAATAGATATTAACTTACTAAAAACTAAGAGGATAAAAAGTAGTATTAATAAGAAGGAGAAATATCTAGAACTAACTAAACTTCTAAGATTTAATATTTACTTTAAAGGAAAATATTAATTAATATTAAAATATTATATTCTGTTAGGAGGTAGCCCGTAGCCACCTAGGCTACGTCACCTGACAGGCCAGGCCACAGCTATTAGGATACCCCTCAGCCATATAGGTAGCCGTAAGACCTTCCCCTCTTTATACACAGATATTCAGTATTACTAATTACCTTATTGCCTATAAGTAGTGATAGGTTATAAGCCCAGATTATTAACGGATTTTTTTTACCTATAGAAACCAAATAATATCTCTTTTTATTTTAACTTCTCACGCAATTTCAAACTAATTAATATTTATCAAACAAAAAACGCAATAAAAACAAACGGCTAATTAATTTCCAAACAAATAAAATAATACCTCCCTCACTTATATACGCTGTAACTCTAACCCTCACAATAGCTAACTATTTATATTATCAAACAGTTATATTATTTATCCTAAAACTTAAAAGTAAGTCTAACTAATCCTTATAGAATATATTAATTAATATAACACTTTAAGTAAATAGAGTCAAGAAATATATTACCTTTAATATAACTAAACTTATAGCTAATACTTCAGTATATATAATATAAGAGAATAATTAGAATATAGCCTATAACTTACTTATTTTATCTTATAATATTCTAATTAATAAACTACTAAATACTATCTAGACTAATAATAGTAACCTATATATACTAATAAAGATAGTTAAGAAATATATTCCTAAAATCTCAGAAGATACTATTAGTATCCTTATTAATAAGTTTACTAAGGGAAATACTTAAGATTATAAAACCCTTTATAATATATTAAAGTATATATAATATCTTCAAACTTATATTATAAGCTTCTATAATTAGAATACCAATTATTTCTAGATTATTATACTCCTTAACTACTTTAAAATAAAATTACCTAATATATATAAATACTATACTAATAATAATAAAAAACCTAAATAAGCTAAAATTATTAAAACTATTTATATTCTTACTTAAGATAAGAACTAAGAAAAAAATCTTACTTTATATAGAAAAATTATAACTACTAATAATAATAATATATTAAGTAATATTTTAGATAATATTCTTATTAAGAAGAAGGATAGTAAATATCCTTACTATAAGAAAAATCACCCAGCTTTAAAATACTAAACTACCCACTCTAACCTTATCCCCACAGATTATAAATATTATAAGTAACTTTTAGCTTATACTATAAAGTATATATATAATAAGAATTACTTTAATATATTAACCTCTATATTAGCTTTATTAGTTTTTATCAAGAAAGCTATAGATATTATCAGTTAATTAGCTATTACTAGTCTTACTATTTAAAAACTATTAATAATACTTAAAGCTAGCTACACTACAGTTAATAATAAAGCTATTATAAACTCTAATATTATAGTTAATTTCAATTATTTAAACTCTATATTTAATAACCTCACTCTCTTTATATTATACTATATTTATAATAACCTCTAGCTTTTTACTATTACTAATAGTATACCTATTTAACCTAAAAATATAGATACTATCTTCTTTTAGATAGAAGATTCTATAAACCTCTCTAAAACTATTAATTAAATTATTTAAGGAAGTTAAATATAACCCTCTCAGTCTAACTAACCTTCTTAGCCTAAAAAACCTTCAAAAAAGTAATATGAAATATAGTTTTAGTATTATAAGCTTTATTAATATACAGTCTTATTAGAGCCTTACTAAGGTTTAATAAGTAAGTAATATTTATATTATTAATATTTCTAATAGTATTACTATTCCTATTACTATAATTCTTAGTTTCACTAAAGTTAAGCTAAAAACCTATTCTATACTTAAGATAATATACTAACACCTTATTTATACTTATCTATCGCAAGTTATTAAAACCTACTACTATATAGATATTTATTTTACTTAAAATAAGATTAACTCTTTTCACTATAAAATATATTACCTTACTAAATCTATAAAGATTATTAGCTGTAATATTCCTCTTCTACTTACTTAAATAACTAAAGAATTTTATTTAGACCTTATTTAAGTTAAGCTATTATTAATAATAAATAAAAAATATACTCTCTATTTTCTTAATTACTATAATAAATATTACTAGCTTATTTTACTTAACGTTTACCACTATAAAGTTATACTTAAAATTATTAAGAACTTTAATAATATCTCCACGAATATAATTACCTTGACTATAAAATTATAAATATATAATAATATTCCTAAGCTTAAGAAGATACTAAGAAACTTCTATTTTTAGATACTTATTTAAACCTCACTATAATATATATACTCTCTATAAATAGAGTAATTAAATATACTAGTCAGACTATTATTAAAGTAGTATATATTATACTTATCAATAACAGCTTCTCTAAGGAGCTTTAGACTATAAGAGTGTAGCTAAAAGCTTAGGTAAGAGAAGGGAAAGTAGCAAAAAGTAAGTCTCTATAAATTATAAGATTTTAACTTAGTAGGCTAACTAGTAGTAGCTACAAGAAGCTTTTATCCTATAGTAGTGTTATAAATAGATACCCCAGGATCTTAATAGTGAGGAATATATCACTATCTGGAGGAAATATCTAGAATATTATCACCTCGATTAACTTAAGTAACTTCAGCTATTAAAGTTTCCAGGAAATTTCCTTATATTCCCTATAATTTAAGGAAACTATAATCTAAGGAATTACCTAGATTTCTATATATAATCCCTATAAAAAATATATAGAAACCCCCTGGATATTCTGAAGTATTACTTAGAACTAATCCCTATAATTCCTTAGAGAATATCTATATAAAGAGAGATTATCTCTCTAAAATTCTATAGAAAAGAAATATCCTTATTCTCCTAAATATTACTTATATATAACTATAATAAATAGTAGTATAATCTACTTTCTATATTATTAGATTATTAGTTTACTTAGTAAACTACTAATAATCCACTAAAAACATATAAATTAATAATTATCTCTTAATTTTAGGAACCTATAGACCTTAGAATCTATAGTTTACCTAGAAGGTTATTATTATTCTCTAGTTATTATTACTAAATATTTATAATATTATCCTTCTATAATTTTAATTATATTATTCCTCTAATTTTACTTAATTTTTTCTAAGTAAATTAAATTATTACAACCTACTAATCTAATTTTCTAGACTTCTAATTCTTTCTCTCTATAAACTACTATATTATTCTTAAACTCCTGAGAATTAGATTATAAAGATATTCTATATTAGTAGCTTTCTATATTTATTCTAGTATTTAGATTAACTAGAAAACTAAGTTTATCTAATAACTAGAAAAACTTATAAACCAAAATCTAAACTACTAATATATCTAGATAAACTTACAGAATAATAAAACTCTTTTTAATATAGCTAATTCTGTTAATAATATAGAAGAAACTTTTAGATCCTCTAGAAAGGAAAAATATAATACTCTAAGAGGATATAGAGGATAATAAAGTTAACTAACTACTACTTAGGAAACCTAAGTAAGATATCTAATACTCTCTCCTCTAGTAGATATATTAAATCTAATTAATATTCTCCCAGAATCTATATATTAATTTAAGTTACTCCTTTGTCTAAACTAGCTAAGTAACTAACTTAAGAAAGAAACGTCTAAAAGAAACTAAAAAAATAATCTAGAAATCTGATAGTATTCTACTAAACAATTAGAAATTTATTAAAGAAAATTATAGAGAATATCTAGAAGATAATTAAGCTATTTTCTCTAAAAAACTATAGAAACTATAGAATATAGAAGAGATAGTAGAGAAAACTACTAACTAATTTATTAGATTAGTTAAATATAAATAGCTATTTTAGTAAGTTTCTTATTCTAAATCCTCTCTTCTAGAAGGAAATTACTTACTTAGAGAAATTAAATATAAAATTTATTATAATACAGGAGGATTAAAAAAGTAATATAGTTAACTATCTTCCTCTTAGTTTATAGACAGAATAAAGAATAATATACTTCTATAACTACTTTATTACTTAAGAGAGCTTTATAAATATAAGTTAAATTTTAATAATAAGGAAAAATATTTAGATAATAAACTTCCTACAGACTTTAGATTTAAACTAAATAATATTAAATATTTTAACTTATTTAGTAAGTTAGAAGTTTATTAAGAACTCTATATAGAAAACACTAAAATAGTCTATATAAATATCTTCTAATTTATTAATATTATTTATATATATACTAAAGGATTTATAATATATTAAAAAGTTACTACTACTAAACTTTATAAATATTTTTATCTAACTACTTTTAATTAGTATTCTGGGGATTTAACTTAGAAATAGTAGAAATAACTTTAATATTTATATCTAAATATTAACTATTAGTATAATTTACTAGTAAAGTATTTCAGAATATTATAATAGGTAGTAGAATATAAACTAAATAAAATAAGATTTACTATAAATAATATCTAAAGTAATAGAGATATATAATAATTTATTATAATAATAATAAGAATAGCTAAATAAATATAATATAATAATATTAATATAATAATATTTATTTATAATAAACTAGATACTAATTTAGTTATTCGTCTGCTATATTTAGACTAAAATATTAACTATAAATAATAAGTTTCTTTCCTAATAGATCTCTAAGATAGATAGATATAAAATATTCAAGTGGGAGGTTAGAGAAATATAACTTACTAGAAACTTACTTAATCTAGCTTCTTTAGAAATCTAAATTTTTCAGACTGAGGAATATTGGGAAATTAAGCTAGCTATCTAGTAAACCTAAAAGGAAATAATATTTAACTCTAAAATACTTAAGCTATAAAACTCTAGTAGAATTTAATATTTAGATAACTAATATAACTTTAGTATACCTCTAAAGAAGTAATATATTTTCTGAAAGAAAGTAACTAAAATAGTTTTAAATTCCCCTTAATTAATTATAGTTTAAATATATTATCTAGAAAAACTAACTTTTTCCCCTATAGAAGCTAAAACGAATAGAGAGGATAAATATAATATTTCTAATATAAGAAGGACTATATAAACTCTAAATATTAATATAATTTTATTAATATATAACTTTCTAGTTTAGATAGAAAATATATTTATACTATAGATAAAACTATATAGAAGAATAATTAGGAAATATATATTATTTATACTACTAATAATAATTATAAAGAAGTATTAGATAATAACTACTCTTTACGAACTGAAATTCTATATAAAATAGAAACTAACTTTATTTACAGTCTAAATATCTCTAGTAATTATTACAAACTATTAAAATATAAAAATAACTACTTTATAGCCTCTATATATTAAATATATTATTCTCCTATAAGTTTAACTTATAAGGAAAGATAATTATATTTTACTAGATATCAAGAAGTAATTTCTATATTCTAAGAAGCTAGCTCTCTCTAGAGTAAACCTAATTCTGAAGTAATATCTAATACTATATTATATAAAAATATATATATCTAAATTAAAGTTTAACTATCAGCTATAAGATAACCTCTCGAGGTATATATAAATATAGAAGCTATATAGTATCTTATCCGCTAGAATATTCTAGAATATATATCTAGATATTATTTAGATATATTTATAACTACTATTTTTTCGGGAATAGAAAATATCTAAACTACTAGTTAGATTAAATTTATCTTACTTTTTAGAGAAATTAGGAAAGTATCTTACTAAGTTATAATCTTTTATATTAAAATATAAGTTATTCCTAAGCTCTAAGTAGGTATTCTTCTTAAGTAGGAGTTTAATATACTTAATAGTATTAATATTCTAAATATTAAGGAGATTATTAAGATAGATTTCTGTGGAGAACTAGAAGTTTCAACCTAGATCTATATTAAGTAATCTCTAGTTAAATATCTAGTTTATATAGAGAAGAATCTAAGTATTCCCCTAAGAACTATAACTTATATACTAGTCTACACTACAAAGAGTTTAAAATTAATATACTTATATTCAGATTTAGTTATAATAGTATAATAGATACTATTATAAGTTAATTTCATATAGTTATATTATATAATAATATTTATAAAACTATAAAGATCTGGAGGAATAGAAAAGTAGGATATATTTGAGTAAAGTTTTAGTAGAGAATAATAAATTATATATTTAATATAAGTAATAATATATTCTCTATCAAAAGATCTAACTTAAATTCTAACCTTACTAACACTCTAAATCTTTATAGTAACTATATAGGGAAGAATTATAAGCTTAGTATTAAGTTTAATTTAGCTAAAAATACTATTATTATCCTTTAGAATATTATAATTTTAAATTACTTCTATTGCTTTATATAGAAAATATTATAAATTATAGAAGAGTTTCTAGTATTATAAACCTCTAAAGAATATTTAAATATATCTAAAAACGAAACAATTACTATTTCTTTTGGTAGATAATTATTATAAAAAAAAGATACTTTAGTAACTTTATCTTATAAGTATTAAAAACTAGAAATTTCTAGACGAAAAGCTAGATAATATATATTTATAAGGATAGTTTAAGTAGGTTAAGTTCTATATTACTTTTAGAGCCTCTATATTTATAGTTTAGTAAATAGTTAATAGTAAATAAAAAGGTAAGATAATAGTTAACCTATATATTATTAACTAGATTACTATACTAAATATATATTTAATACTTTTCTAATTTAAAGTAATTCGTAAGCTTTACAGTTAAAAAATTATTATAATTATTAATATTTAGTAATACTTCCACTAAATATCAATTATTAAAGAACACTAGAAATATCTAACTATTATTAGTTACTATAAGTAAGAGAAACTTATAGTAGTTTTAATAAGTTTCTATAATTCCCCTATATATATTCAGTATTTTATAGATAAGATCCTCTAGTTATATAAAGATTTTACCTAGAAATTTATTAATAACATTATAATTACCTTTACTATAAAGGAGGAATATTATAAATATTTTCAATCTTTTTTTAAGCTATTTGATAAGTATAACCTTAAGTTATTAGGAGATAAATACTTTATTAGCTTCCTATCTATAAAACTCCTTAGATTCCAAGTGGATACTTTTAAGCTATCTAATACTAAGGAGTATACTTAAAGTCTATATAATATAGTTTTTCTTAATATCCTAATAGCTCTTAAATAGTAAATTAAAGCTATAAATTATATATAATATCTTATTCCTCAGTATACCTCTAGGATTAAGTTACTATAAGATTATAAAATAATATTACTAATATTAACTAGAAATTAAAATATAATAGTAGATATTAAATAGAAAAACTATTTAGTTAAGATAATATTTAAACTAACTACTAAGGAACTTACTAGTTTTAAGAATATTTATTTAGTATTCTATTAAGATATTTCTCTTATTTACTATAATCTAAAGTATATTCTATTTTTATAGATTGATATATTTTATAAGTATAGTTTCAAAGTAGTATTCTTCTATATTAAAAATAAGAAATAAAATTGGATCTTAGGTAAATATATTTCCTCTATAGTAGTCTAGTTAATTCTCTATATTAGTAGGATCTTATCTAGTATAGAGATATAATACTAATCCATAGAACTAGAAGTTATCTATCTCACCTAAATAGTTTATAAAACCAGGATCCTTATTTAATTATCCTATAAAATTCTGTTACTTATACTAATAGACTATATATCTACCCTAAAGGTAATAATATAAATAATATTATTTATAATTAATAGTAAATAGAGTAATCTCTAGTTAGTATTAATAGCTAAATATCTATTTTAGTTTTAATTAAAATACTATTATATTTCTAGAGTCTCTAATATTATTTCTAATATACTTTTTTATATAAATATAAATTATATTCTACCTAAAGATAATAGAAAGCTAAATAAAATATAGAATAATTAGGTTATTTACTATACTACTAAAATTAGATTATTATTAGATTTCTAATTCTCTATTATAGTTACCTACTTAATAGATTATAAATTTACCTTAATTTATTACTAGCTTTTAGTATAAGATAATAGCTTTAGACTTTTATTTAAAATTATAGACTATCTTCTTTACTATATTAAATTCTTTAGTTAATATTAGTTTTATATCTTTAAAACTATAGTGAAGGATTCTATTTAAGCTTCTTATAAAGATAATCTCTACTAAAGAGATATTTATATATAATATAATCTATCTTTTAAATATAATATTCTCTAATTTACTAAATATATCTGAATATATAGCTAGTTTTATTTTATATATAAGCTTCTCCTTAAGAATAAATATAAACTAATTAGTAAATTCTAATTAATCCTCTCTCTATTAGTATTATTCTATACTATTATTATAGACTTTATAATTAGTTTACTAGATATCCTAGTAGTTAATATTCCCTGGAAGCTTCCTAATTTTCCCTTATTTAACTTACTTTTAATAGTTAGTAATAAATTCTCTAAAGCTTCCCTACTTATTCCTAAGTATATTACCTATATAGTGTAGAATTAAGTAGTAATTATTGCAGAGAAAGTAGGAAGGGGTGGTCAGTACTACCTATTTTAGAGGCTAGGCTGCTTTTAGTAGTCTGTATATAGCTAAAATATAGTTTATTTGTAAATAAATAATAATATAGGAAGGTAAGATCTACGTATAACTATAGTTTACAGGATTTATAGTAACAGAATATTAATTACGTTACGTATGTATATATATATAATTGCCACTAAAATAATATATAATAATTACCCCTCTTTTAAAGAGGAAGCTATATCCTTATAGTTCCACCTTCTACTCTGAATCACTATAGTAATATAAGTAACTACTACTGTCACTTATACTTACTATAGTAATATTACTAATATAATTATCAGGAGCACTATAGTTACTAATATATTTATTAGGAATATTATAATTACTAATATAATTATCAGGAGTATTATAGTTACTAATATAATTAGTAGGAGTATAGTTATTATTATATATCTATTTATTATAAGTAAGCTTCAGGTTATTATTATTATTATTATTATTATTATTATTATTATTATTATTATTATTATTATTATTATTATTATTATTATTATTATTATATAGAGAGTAGATACTATAAATTATAATATAACTACTATAGTTTGTTATAGAAATGTAAATAATATTATTACTTTATATAGATTATATAGATTATATAGTTAATAATATTATTAAGGTAGATATTATAGCTAGCTTTTTTAAATACTATACTTACTAAAGTTAATATACTTACTGTAAATAATATAGTATAATATTATTACCCTGCTTAGCTGGAGTCTATACAGCGGATTAGTCCCTATAATTAGGCAGCTGCGATTAATATAGCATGATATTATTACCCCGCTCGGCCAGGGTCCATACGGCGGATTAGTCCCTATAATTAGGCAGCCGCAATTAACGAAAAGAAAGAGGCTCCTGCCTCCCCAAACCGACGGAGGGGGGCGTAATAAAACGTATAACGTGGGCAGGTGCAACTCTGGAGATACTTAACAGAGTGGCTCTTACCTTACGACGTTTTAGTAAAAGCGACATAATATAGCTGTAGTGGCCTCGTTACTTATAATGGTAAAATGTTAGTTATACTACTATTTGTTACAGAAAAAGCAGGAACGAGTGGTTAATACTGCCTATTTTAGAGGCTAGGCTGCCTTTAGTGGTCTGTATGTAGCTAAAATGTAGTTTATTTGTAAATGAATAATAATGTGGGAAGGTAAGACCTACGCGTGACTACAGTTTACAGGATTTATAGTGACAGAATGTCAATTACGTCACGTGCGCACGCGTACGTAATTGCCACCAAAACAATGTGTAATAGTAATCCTACTTTAGATACTAAACTTTAGAAACTGGGGGATCCTGCAGGTAATTATCTCAGACTGTAACCCTAAGTTCCTCTTGGATTTCTAAATATAGCTATAGGAAGTAATAGATATAAGGCTCTAATTATCTATATTATACTATCTATAGACTGATAGTTTTTCTGAATATAAGAATTAGATTATTAAAATAGCTATCTATATATTTATAATAAATTACCTAAATACTTAGTAGTTAGACTATCTAGTAACTTTCTAGTTTAGTCTTAATAATAATCTATTTAATTCTATAGGGAAATATGCTAATAAAATCCTATATAATATTAAATTTAACTTTCTAGTCAATTAAGTAGCTTTAGTTACTCTAGCTATCTTTCAGGATATCTTCTAGAAGGAAGTATCTTTTTTAATTATAAGAATATAGATATTTATAAAAGAGGTATTTAACTGTAAATATTAACTATATACTTTCTCTCCTAGAGAATTTATATACTTATAGTTAGATAAAGAATATTACCTACTTAGTAGCTTACTAGCTAAAATTACTCCTCTTATAATAAATTTTATAATAATTCTAGAAAGAATAAGGAAATTAGTATATTAACTAGATCTTCCCCTAATAATAAATATCTATTTAGTAATATTAATTACTTATTTTAGCCTAATAGTAGACTTTAGTAAGAATGTTTTCTATTAGATTAGTAATACTAAGAAACTTATAGAGAAAATAGGTAGCTACAGGAAGGAATATTAAGATAACTACTAGTATTATAAAATAGAATAAATTATAGAGAGAAGAGTAGTTTATAAAAAATAAGGAAAACTCTTAATATAATATCTTATTAAATAGAAAGACTAACTTAGTATTTATAGTATATAAATAAATATAGATACTATAGCTACTTTAAAATTTATAGCTAATTTTAAATAAGGTAAAGAGGAGAAAAATTAAATAAAGAAAGAAATTAAATAAACTAAGGAATTATTAATAGTATAATATTAGATTTTAGAATTAGGAGAACTAAATAATAAAAAATATTAAGGATTCTCTAGGAGATCTAAAACTAACTTTATCTTTAAGGAATATAAATTATAACTATATAGAACTTAGAATTTCCAGAAGAAAGAAGCTACTAAAATTACTATATTTAATAGCCTCTTCCTAAAGAAATTATTTAGAATTCTGGAGTATAAAAATCTTATTAGTAAATATATTTCCCACAAATTACTAATTTTCTATAGAGGAATTAAAAACTTTAAAATTTAAAATCCCCCCTCTAAATAATAGAATAATTATTCTTTCTCTAAAAAATATCATTTAGCTTCTACTAATAAATAAGAAGTATCTTATATTACCTCTAAATTTTATTAGAAATAATCCTACTAATCTCCTTATATTTACTAAACTTTCCTATATTATTTATTTCTCTAAGAATCTCTAAAATCTTTATATTTTCCCAGCTTCTCTAAGATTCTTAATAAAAACTTAATATTTTCCTATAAGAAACTCTCTATTTATTAAGATACTATATTAGTATTTTGTTTCTAACTTAACTTACTATAACTAATTAAGAGATAATATATATAATAAGTTATTTTATACTCCTCTCACTAGGAAGAATAATATCTATACTCTCATATTTAAAAAATATCTCTAAATAGTTACTATTTATAAAAGTGAGATAGAATTAACTTATTAACTTAAATTAGTAAGTAAGAACTTTATAATATTCATAGAGATACTCCCTAATAAAATTAAAGATTTCTATAAGTAACTTAGTAAATTAGAATTAGTAAATCTCTATAAGAATATCTAAAACTAAATAATTTTTATTAGTAATATTTCCTTTAGTTTTACTAATAATGTAGCTACTATATAATATATATTTAGAGAGAATCTATAATTACTTATCTATATAATTTTAGTTATACTTATCTAACTATATTATAAAAACTAGCTTATTTCTAAAAAGTTATAGAATCTAGTGCCTCTAGCTTCTAGTCTATTATCTAACTATATTCTTACTAATATAGATATTATAACTATCTAAATTAATATAGTAGAATAACTTAAAATTTAGAATAATTAAGATTAATATACTAATACTCCCACTAAAAAACTATAAGTTAATCTTATAGTTATACTATAGAAAACTATATCTTAATTTACTCTATAAGTATAATTTTCCTATATTTTTACTATCTCTCTTCTTTCTCCTCTCTATTACTACTAAATATAAAATATAGCTAATTTCTAGAAGAAGTAAGTAAAGCTTATAGAAAGCCTCAAGCTTATAAAAATAGTAATTACTTAGTATTATAATAGTTAGATTTTAGCTGAAATAGTTATAAATAATATCTTTAAACTCTTCTATAAATAACTAAATATAGTTACTATAGTTTAGAATATACTTAAAATACTTACTATAGAATCTATATTAATTATAACTACTAGTAAGTATATTTAGAAGTAATAAGCTAATCTATCCTCTAATAAATCCTCTAAGAAACTTAAGATTATTAATTAATTTATCCCTATAGTTTATTACTAGCTTTTTATAGTTATCAGGCTGGGTTTATACTAAGTGATAGGATCTCTGAATAGGTAGGTATTATACTATATAACTATTTGAATTTATCTTTCTCCTTATTTAGCTGCTACTCCACACTAATATTTAAGCTTTACCGCCTGGAATAACTATTATTCTGGGCGTCAGTATTCTCTTATAGGGAACCTAATAAGCTTCTAGTGCCTCCCCTCTCTACTATAGCTTAATATAATCCCCCCTCTGAGAGGTTCTATCTTTAGAATCTAACTACTAAGGTCTAGTGTAGGGAAGTAATACTTTACTCCCCTTTTAGTACTCCTTATTAATTAGGATTTAGAAGTCTATTCTAAACTCTATATCTTAACCTCCTGATATTAGATTCTAGCTAATATTAATCTCCAAAAATATATTTTAACTATAACTATATTTTAGTTAACTTAATACTCCCCCTAAAGTAATTTATCTTCTTTAGCTATAAGAATATTAATAAAATTTCTTCTTTACTCCTAACTATAGGAATTTTATATCCACTATATTTATAGTTTCTCCTCTCTTTAAAGATATTCTTTTAAATATCCTCTAGTAACTACTAGTAGGTTTCTTATTTTTTTCTATTTTATAGAATATTATTTTTAGTATCTAGATTTAGATATTATTTACTTTATAATTCTCTTAGTTTTAGAGAACTATATTATCCTCTATACTACTTTTATTATCCTCCCCTAATAATCTCTAAGTAACTTCTTTATTATTAAATTATATATCCTCTACTTTAGTGAAACTCTTAACTATCTATAGCTAAATGAAAACTATTTTCGTTATTTAATTTCTTAATCTTACGGATATAACTACTATTTTCTTTTATTAATAATCTTATTTTCAGGATACTAATAATAATAATAATAATATAATATCTACCTCTACTACTACTAATACTCCACCTCCACTTCCTCCTCTTACTCTAAAAAAGGAAGTAACTAAATTTTCTTATATTACTTATAAGTAGCTACCTACTAATAACTCTAATAATAATAATAACTTTAATTTTATATATTCTATTCCCTACTATTACTACCTCTATCTCTTAGTTAGCTAGAATCTTTAGAGTTTTATCTTAATATTTTACCTCTACTATAAGACTACTAGTAGGTTTCTATAGCTTCCCTATCTTTATTATTCTAACTATTTTAGATACTAGTAATAAATATTCTTATTATACTACTATATATAGTAAGGAGTATATTTTAGTATATCCTTATTTCCCTTCTTATAAGTTACTTCTGTAGCTGAGAATTTTTTTCTGATATTTCCCAAGCTACTTATATTACTACCTCCTCTACTCTAGTTCTCTACTATCGTTTTAACGATTTTTTATTAGAGTTTAACTTCCTTACTATTATCTATAAAACTAAAATAACTTTTTAAATTTCTAACTTTTAATATTTCCCTACTAACTAGTTTTATAGGAGGAGCTTATTAAGATATAGACTGTAGCTAAAAAAACCCTCTAAACTAAAGCCTCCTATACTAATAAGTTTAATACTAAGCGTAAGACTGAGAATAAGGAGGCTGAGTAGCTAACCTATAAATACTAAATAGTAGCTACTGAGACTATAGTCTCTACTACTTTATAGTAAAACTACTTCTTAGAGTGAGACTTCTAAGCTACTACTATTTTTTACCTAGTATAGAAGGTATAGATCCACACTATTAAGATCTAGATTACTATCCTTACAGATTTCTAGACTGCTTTTCTAGAGTAATTTTTAACTTATTCTTACGTTATTAATATTTTTTTCCTCCCTTAGTATCCCTCTAATAATTTCCTCTCTCTTAATTTTCTTATTATAATATACTAATAATCTTAATTTTTATTTATCCTCCCCTAAGAATTTTAATAAGAGGAGTGATAATAATAGTAATAATATTAATAGAAATAATAATAATAATAAAATTACTTAATTTAGTTTCCCTCTGCTTCCTCTTTAATATTCTATATTTATATTCCCTTTAAGGTTTAGTTACTACTTTCAGGCTGATTTTATTTTTCTCTAGCTTTTAGGTTTAATATAAACTTCCTAGTTTTATCTTACTGATAACTTAATTCTACTGCCTCTCTTATAATCTACTAGTAATACTCTAAATACCTACCTTATATTTAGATCTTAACTCCTTTAAGATATAATATTAAGATTCTTATAAGTTTTCCTTTACTCTATATTCCTTCCACTTAACTAAATACTATTAATTCCTTTGAGGTTTTTTATAATCTATAATATAGTTAATTTTATATATATTATCTTCTAGATCTTTAATAGAAACTATTTAAAGTTTTGGTAGTTCTCCTCTATATTTCTCTAACTAGAATAGGAAGAAGATATTATAAATCTAATATCTTTTTTTAAGGTTAAGTTTAAATATTTATCCCCTATTAACTACTTATATCACTCTAAATAACTTTAGGTATTTATTAGATAGCTTCTTAGTTAGTTATTTTTACTTAATATTTTTAGTAGATAGTAATATATAATTACTAACCTTAAGGTCTAATTACCTCCTTCTCTTATTATACTACTTTATATATCTTTTATTTACCTCCTCTAGTAAGATTTTAAGCTACTTATAATATAACTAAAAATATCTTACCCTCTCCTCCACTATTAGAATAGCCTTAAGTTTAATTCCCTCTGGGATACTATTATGAGATCCTATTAGTAAATAGCCTATTAAGGTATCTATTAGTATTACTCTAATAGTATTATGAATAGAGATATTATAGATAAACCTAGTTATAGGTAACTATTTTACCTAGTTATCCTAATTAAAATTAATTACTATTTTTAGGAAATATTCTATATTCTAATTTTAATACTCTATTTAACTATCTATTTAGAAATAGTATACTATATTTAGTTTCCACTTAATAGCTAGTAAATAGGTAATAAATACTTAAAATCTGCTTATAAATAGTAATCCTCAATTTAATATAATAGTCTAAAGGATTCTATATTTTAGGAGAATATTTCTTACCAGTAGGGTTACTAATTTATCTACTATTAAGAACTCTCTAGTTAGTAAATAGAAAGTATATTTAGTAAATTAGTTAATAATTACTAAGATATTATTATAGTTTTTCCCTAAGAATCTTATTAACTTAAGTAATTTAGTAATAAAATCTATATTAATATATTACTATAAGCTATTAGATATTAGTAGAGATACTAATATACTATATAGAAAGTAATACCTAAGTTTTAATTTTTAGTATATTATATATTAGGATATATATTCTATAATATCCTTTCTTATTAACTTCTACTAATATATCTAACCTAACCTCTTAAGTATTTTAGTAACCTCTAGATACTCTCCTAGAAGTTTATTATAAAAAACTATTAGTAAATTAACCTAAAATTAGTAATTATCTAGAATAACTAACTTACTCTAGAATCTTACTCCTCCTTTATTATTAAGAGACTACTTACTACTTTTTAGTTATAACTTCTCTCCTCCCCTTATAGTAACTTCTTTTTATATCTCTCTAATTTCCTCTTTTAATATTTTTTCTAATCTCTCTAGAATAAGATCCTCAGGATTTATTTAAGATCTTTAGCTCTAAAGGGATACTACTACTATTTAGTCTGGAAACTAATTTAGAAAGTTTTTAAGGAAGATTATCTTAATATTCTAAATCTCTCTCTCTATTAGTTAGTAGTTAGATTATCTAGAGAAACTATTAGCTAGATTTTACTTTCCTAGCGAGTAGTTAATAATATAATTAAATAATAATATATTTTATAGAAGTTTTACTTATCTACTATTTAATTAGAATTTTACAGTTAGATATTAATAATCTAAATAGTTAGTAATAAAAGTAATTTTATATTAAGAATATAAAAGATAATATCTCTATATAAATACTACTTTACAGATAGTTAGTAGCTCCACCTCTAGTATTCTATATCTTAACTCTACTCCCCTTAATTTCTATAAGAAGTATACTAATAGTTACTACCTACCCTCCTCTAGCTAGGTTACTACTACCTCTATAGTAAAATCTAAAATATCTATTTCTATCTAGATTAGTAGGATTAGGTTAAAATAATATAGAATAGAAATTTTAGTAAATTTTTCTCTTAGGTTCTTAAAAGCTTCTATTACTCTAGAGGTTATTATATTTTCCCCCTTTACTTATTTAGTTAGTTAATTAATAAGTTTAGTATTTACTATAAAATAATTCTAAATAAATCTCCTATAGAATCTTATAAATCTTAAGAAAACTTAGATTTCTCTAATATTAGTAAGTACTAACTATTCCTTAATAGTTACTACTCTCTCCTCCTCTATAGTAATACTATTAGGGGAGACTATAAAACCTAGAAATTTGATAGTCTATATATAAAATTTATATTTCTCTAGATTAGTATAAAACTTTATAGTAGATAATTAGCTAAATATCTTCTTTACTACTTCTATATACTCCTTTTTTATCTTTATAAAAATTAGAATATTATTTAGGTAAATAATATAAATAATATCTATAAGGTTTACTAAAGTATTATTAATATATACTTAGAAAGTTACTAGGGTATTAATAAACCTGAATAATATAACCTAATATTTAAAATATCTATACTATATTCTAAATACTATCTTTTACTTATCTTCCTCCTATATATACACTCAGTAGTATATATCCTTCAGATCCAGCTTAGTAAACTATAAGATTCCCCCTAGTTAGTCTAAGATCTCACTAATAAGAAGTAGAGGTATTCAGTTCTTAATAGTGATATTATTAAGCTCTCTGTAGTCTATATATAGTTTCAGCTTACCCCCTTTCTTCAGAATAAACAGAATTAGTATCCCTATTAGGCTTTAAGATATCCTAATCTATCTTTTTTCTAATATTAATACTAAATATTATTATAATTCCTCTAGTTTTTTCTCTATAAGAAAGTAGATAGGATTCTATAGAGGCTCTTTACCCTCCTCTAGCTTTATTATATATATATAAGTATCCTTTTCTACTAATATATCTACCTTATTTATATTAAAAATATAAACCCACTCTTAGTATTCTAATAATAATTAAATATTTCTATTTTTCTCTTTATTTATATCTCTCCTAAGTTACTACTATATAGCTTACTACTCCCCCTCTATTAATATTAATAAAGCTGAGATTACTAATATACACTTAAATTACCTCTTAATCTTATTAATCACTTTAACCTTATATATTAATTCAATATTACTAATAGCTAAAAGATAAATTCAGTCTAGAGTTCTCTACTCTAGGTTTAATCTTACCTCTCTACTTTAGAGGATCCCTAAGATAATATTATATTTACTAGCTTTACTTACTTAGAATATATAAGACTTTATCCTTATTATACTAAGGTTATCTGTAATCTTTATAATTATAATATATATTCTATATTTAAATACTACTCCCCCCTAGAGACTTAATATCTCTAACTCTCTACTAATCTCTATAGGTTTAGTATTATATAATATATTCTAACTTAGGATATTCTTATTAGCCTCCAGGTTAATAAATACTTTCTTTTTCCTCTTACTTTTCTCTTTATAGATTAATATCTCAGCCTTAAAATGTCAGTAGAGCTCTAGATCCTATAAGATTTAAATACTGTTAACTTTAGTTACTACTAAGTGATAAAGCCTTTCTGTATATCTAGATTCTTTATATATATAGTATATATCTTCTTTATATTAGTAAGATATATAGTCTATTTTATTATAGTTATAGTATTTTAGAGGCTTCCTAGAGGTTATAATTCTAATCTATAGGATACCTTCTTACTTAATCTTAAATAATATAATTATAATAGTAGACTACTTCCTAGACTAGTTCTTACTATTTATCTCTCTAGTAGGAATTACTATTAGTATTACTAGTAGTTTGCAGCTTCTCTACTTTAGTATCCTATAAGTAGGATCTGCCAGAATTAACCTACTTATAGATTATTTAATAGTCTCTACTTATTTAGTAGTGTAGTTTAGTTTCTAGTGAGTCACTAGGAGGCTTCTAGTTATAATTACTTTCTTTAACTTTAATAGTAAATAGTTAATAATATTAATAATATAAAGTCTCTCTAGCTGGATATCTAAGTATTTAGCTTTAATAACCTTATAGATATTAATAAACTGCTAGTAAGTTTAACTAACTTTCTACTATATAATATCTAACTAAGTGGATATAGTAATAACTTTAGTGTTAGTATTATTTATACTTAACTTAAGCTACTTCTCTATAGCTAACTAAGTAACCCACTTAATATTATTACTATATATAATAAAGATCTACTTAATTTAGTGGCGGGAGGTAATACTCTTAAGATATAAGTCTGTATACTAAACCTTATCTTTATCTATTATAAAGTTATTTTCTACTATAGTAAACTATCTTCTGAGTTTAAATAGGAAGTTATTAAAGTTAGACTAGCTGCCTCTTTTATAATAAATAGGAGTAAGCTGTTTCACTAAGAGGTCTCTTTTCTATTTTTTAGGCTCCAGATTAGGAATAGTGAGGCTTCTAATAGTTTCCTCCTTTATATTTTCTCCTCTTCTTAAAGCTATTAGCCTCTCTAACTTCTACTTTTTTCTTAATTTTATTATTTCTTCCTTAATTAATTAATTAAACTTCACTTTAGAAAGATTACTATTATTCTGGGGAGGCTACTACTCCCCAGGGTTATTAATATTATTATTAGTTACTATAGAAGTTAGTTCTCTACTTATATCTGACTCTCCTAAGCTATTAATAGTATACTACACTTAAGTAATTTATATATATAGTATTATTATAGTCCTACTAGTTAGTATACCTAAGAGTAGGTAGAAGTTTAAATATATCAGGCTGGGTTTATATTAAGTGATAGGATCTCTGAATAGGTAGGTATTATACTATATAACTATTCAAACTTATCTTTCTCCTCACTTAGCTGCTACTCTACATTAGTATTTAAGCCTCACTACCCAGAATAACCATTATTCCGGACGCTAGTGTTCTCTTACGGGGGACCCAATAGACCCCCAGTGCCCCCCCTCTCTACTGTAACCTAACAATAGTCTCTACTAAATTTAGTAATTCTCTTAAGAATTCCCCTATAATTTCTAAATATATCTACTAAATATATCTCTAGATTAACTATAACTTACTATTCTATAAAACTACTATTTCCTCTATTACTACTTATATTAATATCTCTAAGTTTCTTATTATTTAGATTAGAGGTAAAAATATAAACTTATAGTAGTATAACTTCCTAATCCCTATTAAATCTCTTATAGCTATAGTTTTAGCTAATTTTATCTAGTAGTATTTCCTAGAGACTAACCTAATTAAATTTATCTACTTAGATTTTATATTTAAGATATTTAGTATTAATAGTAACTTTCAGAAATAAATATAATTCCGCTAGATTTCAGGATGAAATATTCTAGATACTAACTAAAAGTTAGATTAGATAGTTAGTTATAATAAAATTAATTACTTTAATATCTATATAGAAATAACTAAAGTTATCCTTTATATTAATATTTACAGTCTCTAGTATATATTACTAGCTACTAAAACAAATATAGATACTTAATACAATAAAAACTAGACTATAGATAAGGTAGCTAATTTCTATAATATAGATTATAAATAATAGGAATAATATTAAAATTTAATTAGATAAATAGAACTAGGAATTATAATTACTATTTAAAATAATAAAAACTAACTAGAGGAAAATAAGAAAAAACCTAATAAAATTAAGGAGGAAGCTCCCCCTATTAACTAAGTAGAATAAACTTAGATTTATAGAGATTCTATTTATACTAGTTTTATTTTATATATTTTTAAGTTACTTATTTTATAGAAATTTATATTCTTTCTTTAAAATTCCCTAGTTATTTTATATTATAGAATATCTGAAATTCTTTAGAGCTTACTTATTCCTTACCTACTTAACTAAGTAGTCTAGAGAGATTCTTAAGTTAATTATCTTTTAAAGGTAGTAATTATTATATTTAAATATCCTAAGATCTTAATAATAAGTAATATATTACTATATAGAGAAAATATCCAGAATATTATCACTTAGATTAACTTAAGTAACTTTAGCTATTAAAGTTTCTAGGAAATCCCCTTATATTCCCTATAATTTAAAAGAACTATAATCTAAAGAATCACCTACATTTCTATATATAATCCCTATAAAAAATATATAGAAACCCTCTAGATATTCTAGAGTATTACTTAAGACTAATCCCTATAATTCCTTAGAGAATATCTATATAAAGAAAGACTATCTCTCTAAGATTCTATAGAAAAAAGATATCTTTATTCTCCTAGATATTACTTATATATAACTATAATAAGTAGCTTCAGGCTCTATTAGTTATATAATTCTAGCTATTCTAGCTCTCTATATAGACTATAGGGAACTATATCTTTATAATTATCCCCCCCTTTAGAAACTTTAGCTTCTAAAGTCTGTAAATACTATATAGCTGCATATTTTTAATATATAATTTTACTGACTGTTTGGCGGTAGCTTGGAGCTTTTAGCGAAGATAAAGTAATAGAAAAATAATAGTTAAAATAATAGTTAAAATAATAGTTAGAATAATAGTTAAAATAACAGTTAAAATAGTTAAGATAAGAAACTTTAAATAATTAGAAAAAGAGATTGAAGCTATAAGTATATTAATCTATAATATTTTCTAGCCTCTCAGTAAGGTCTCCTTATTATAAAGGGCTGAATCTGAGCTTATTTAACTGGAAGGTGGCGTAAAATACTATTTATTTAGAACTAAGGAGTAAAAGAGAAGCTTTTATAAATATATAGAAAAGTCTATATATATAGTATTATATAGAGCCTACTAGGGTTCCACTTGGGCGAGGGGGTTAGTTTCAGATACTTAGGTACAGCTCTAGCTGGATATCCAGATATAACCTGTAATATTACCTTCCTCCTCTCTAGCTGCCACCCAGCTGGGGGCTATAGGCTGGGTCTCTATTATTATCTATAATTAGCCTATATATTACTTTATACTACTTTAAGGCTATTATATCTATAATAACGTTAATAGGTTTCTATATAAGATTTATATATCCTTCTTATTTAATAAGAGCTTCTTATTAGTATCCTCTTCCCACTTAGTATATTCTTACAGTAAGAATATTTTTAACTAATTATTTAACCTCCTTATTATTATCTACTAACAGTAGTAGCTAGCTATGAACTATAATTTACCTAAGTAGCAGATTAATAGTAACTTTCTGGAGTAAATTTATATAAAACTATAAGTAAATAGACTCTAGAGTATCTAGCTTTATAATATATAGTGAGAGGACTTTCACTATTATATATTTATAATATAGCTAGGTTAGCTTTCAGCTTAGCTTTAGTAATTTATAGTTAGATATATTTAACTATACCTTATTACTAACTTAATATTAATCTATAGGGGACTAGGTTTTATTTACCTGGGTTTTTAATCTCTACTGAGTAGCAGCTATCTCTATATAGATATATATTATTACTAACTATATTCTCTTAACTAGCTAGTAGGCTGCAGCTTTACTACTATTAGGTAGTTTTATATACTCCTTAATAATTAAGATAGAATTAATATAATATTTCTAATCTATAAAGAAAGATATAATCTCTATTACATTATACTGTTAGTTACAGAAGGCTAACTATATAATAAGTAGTAGGTTACTTTAGTTATCTTAGAATTAATAAGTAAATATTCTTAAAATTACTTAGATTTCTTAGTTATACTATTTTATAATTCTATTAGTCTATAAGTAGTAATTAATATTTAATAGGTATATAATACCTATTAATTTATAAAATTCCTTCTAGAAGTAACTTATTTAGTTAGACTCTTTATTACTTATAATAGAATGTAATATTCTATAGAATTTATAGTAGTAACTGAGGAACTATTAGGTATATATCTCTACCTCTATTATATCTATCTCCTCTAATATAGGAATCTTACTTAGTTAATTAATAATAACTTAGAGGTAATAGCTACTTTATCTTTTTATAGGAAGTAAGTTAGTAATAAAATCTATTAATAAATTAGAATGTAATTAGTTAGGTATTAGTAGAGGTTTTAGGAATTCCTTCTTAACTTACTTCTAGATATAAATATTTCACTATATATTATAGTTATATATAAATTAGTAGACACTCTGTAACTATCTAGGCTAGTAGAACTATTAGTTTATAATCTTTAGTATACTATTATATTCTAGGTAGTCTATAGGGGAGGAGTTATATAATTTCTATATTAACTTAATCTTAAGCTTATTAAGGAGGTTACTACTCTCTTTACTATCTAGTATCTAAAGCCTCTCTCTAAAGGTAAACTATCCTAATATATTAATAGTATATTTAGTAATCTAGATCTTAACGTAGAGGTTAGAAAGAAAGTTACATTCTCCCTACTAAACTATTATAAAGATCTATTAGTATAAGGAGTCTCTCTTAGTAATATAATTCTATATTTCTTATAAGTTTAATCTTCCTTTAAAAACCTAAATATTAATAATATCTATATATCCTACCTGAGGCTCTATAGGAATAGTAGTATCTAGGATAATTTATATTACTTATTCCTATTATTTCTTATTATCCCACCCTTTAGGAGTATCTTATTCCCTCTAAGAGAGGATATTAGAGACTACTATCTAAATACCTAGCTAGTATTTAAAGTAAAAATTATACTAAGATAATTTCTCTACTTACTAGTTTTACCTCTCTGTAAGTTATTATTTCTTTATAAAATATTTAAAGTTCTTATAGTTAGTAAGGATTTTAAACTTCCTAGTGTTTTACAGCTTCACTCTCTATACTTATAAATATTCTAATACTATAAGGAGTTTCTTATTATAGATTAGGTAATTAAATTCTATAGAAGTTAGATATTAAGAGTAGAAAACTATTAAATACCTTACTCTAATCTTATCAGCTTAAGTTAATATACCTCCTAGAGTATACTCTAAATAGTCTATCTTTATTATTATTAGAGTATTAGGATTAAATATCTATAAGATTAATTTTATAGTAAAAAGTTATTTTAGTGTGAAGAAAACTTCCTACTATTTTAGTCCTCAGTTAAAAGGAACTAACTTCTACATCAGGTAATTTAAAAACTTTATAATAATATTATACTGAAGTATAAAAACCTTATAGTAATTTATAAACTTAAAGAAATTATAGATATTCTTTAGTAAACTAGGGGGAAGCTAGTTAGTAATAATTTTTAACTTCTTAGGATTATAATAGAAACTTTTTCTAGCTATTATAATATACTTAATATACTTAACTATAGTAACTAAAAACTTATATTTCTTAGGATCTAACTTGAAGTTTATATTAGTAAAGTAGCTAAATACTTAATAGACTTTCTCTTTATATTCCTTTCGTAAGTTACTAATATAAATAAAGATATTATTAATATATACTATAATAAAATTATCTAGAAACTATTATAAGTAGTTATTAATATATTATTAAAATATAGTAGGAATACTAATAAATCTAAAAAAGTATACTATCTATTTAAAAAAACTATAATATATCTAAAAAGCTATTTTCTCTTAATTTACTTTATTAATTCTAATTTTATAGAATATAGTAATAATATTAAGTTTAGTATACTAGTAGGTAATAATAATCCTCTAGAAGGTCTCTAATATAAAGAGGAGGAAATAAGAATCTTTCTTTATAATTATATTAAAAACTTTATAATCTATATAGAAATATATTCCTCTATCTAACTTTCTTATAAAGAGGATTAAGATATTAGTAGAGAAATTACTTATTTTAACAAATTCCTTGTTAAGTAAATCCTCTAGAGTTTTTTTAAGTATTAGAAGCTCCTCTTATAATATACTATAGAGGGATCCCTATAGGAAGTTTAGTTTCTATCTCTTATCGTTAGAAATTAATAGGATATAGTAATCTATTTCTAGTTAGCTGGGAGGTAGTTAGTATACTGAATCTGGATAGAAAAAATATAGAAATTCCTTTAAGATATTTATAGAGATATAATCTCTTAGGTTTACTTCTGCTTTTAGAGTTAATATTTTCTTAATATCCACTAAACTAATAGATATAATCTAGTAGGAGCTTAGGATCTTACTAGTATACTATATAGTATACTAATAGATAAATATAAATAAATTAGTATTAAGTAGCTAAGCTGACTGGATCTTTTTAAATTATACTAATTTATCTTAATATTTTAAGTATACTATTATATTATTCTTTCTATATATTATCTATTAGGCTTCAGTATTATAAATAATATAATTATCCTCTATTTATAGCTACTTAAAATATAAAAGTAGCTATAAGCTCTCTATAACGTAAATTTAGATCTTTTATATATAGCTACTAACTTCTAAAATCAGGATAGCTACCTCCTAAGTATTACTAAGTAATAACTTAGTAGTATATCTCCTTATCTATCTCTTTAACTTATTAACTAATAGAAAATAATATTTCTTTATAAGGAAGATATTAATAATAATATAAATATTATAGTTTATATTAATAAGTATATTAATAGAGTAACTTCTATTAATTCTAGTCTGAATAGTAACTAACTACTAGTTATTTACTTATTCTTTTTTCTGTTATTTTCCCTATTTTATTACTTCTACCTTAGTTAGCTCTAGAGTCTAACTTCGCTCTAGAGTTACTTTTTTTCCGAATTCTTACTATTACTAAGTAGAATAGTATTATCCTCCTAATTATCTTTAGTATAATCTAGAGTAGTTATAGCTTTTATAATCTTTATATTAGTTTTCTTATATTTTTAGGTTTTATAGTTCCTATAGATATAGTTTTTCTTACTGTATTTAAAATATCAGTAAGTATCCTAGTGGTTCTTAAAGTATTCCTTAGAAGCAGAAAAGAAGCTACTAAAGTTTTAGTATTATTATTATTTCTTAACTACTTTAGTTATTATAATATTACTCTCTATATTATAGGTAGTAGGTTTCTAGTAGGATAACTAATAGTATACTAATAACCTCTTTATATATTTAAGCTTCTAAGCTATATTTTAAACTTTAGATAATTAAAGTTTATACTCTATAGGAAGGTTAACTATAATAAGTAGTTTCTTAAAGTGGGGGAGTAGAATAGCCTCTAGTAGAGAGATCTAGACTATATTTAGCTATATATACCCTCTAGTATTAGCTAGAATCTTTTTAAATTAAGATAGAAAGATAGTTAGATATTTATTTTCCTTCTATCTGAAGCTTTATAGTTAAGTAACAGTATAAAACTAACTATCAGAGTCTAGATAAATTCTATTTAAATAATCTATAAAATTATTTAGATTATAGGAATTCTCTAGCTTTCCCACTATATAGAAAATTTTAACTATCTACTAAAAACTAGAGTCTAAATAGAAGTAAATTAGATATTAATATTTTTAATTACTATTAAAGAAATAATAGTTAATCTTAAGTTTAGTTTTTATCTGTTAGGCTTATATTTAATATTCTTTCTACTTACTTAAAAACTTCAGAGATAGGAGAAGAAGCTTCTTCTAGTAGTTAGCTACTAGTAGGAATATAGTAGTATTATTAACCCTAAAAGCTATTATCCTAATAGATATTATTCTAGAGATTACTGGAGTATCCTAATATAAACTAGAGGTATCTATTATAGTAGCTACCTGGAGGTTACTATCTACTATAGTATCTTATTTTACTAACTTATACGAAAGCTTATTAATCCTCTAGTAGAGAGAGCTTAAAATATACTATAACTACTACTAAAGTAGTTTACTTATAGAGTTACTACCTATAGGGATATCCTAGGGAGCTCCAGTATCCTCTATTATTCTTTATATTAGTTACCTATTATATAATATTATATCCTAAAAGCTATACTTAACTAGATTATATACTTAATCGGTAGAAAACTATACTCTACCTAATATTATCTATATAGTAAATAAAACTAAGTTCTAAATATATGAAGGACTGGATCTGGGCTTATTTAACTGGAAAATAACGTAAAATACTATTTATTTAGAACTAAGGAGTAAAAAAGAAGCTTTCATAGGTACGTAGAAAAGTCTGTATATATAGTGCTATATAGGGCCTACTGGGGCCCCACCCGGGCGAGGGGGTTAGCTTCGGATGCCTGAGTACAGCCCTGGCTGGACATCCGGACATAGCCTGTAACACCTATAAGTATATTAACCTATAAGGCTTCAGTATATTAACTAGATATTTTAAGATAATTACTAGAGTATCTAACTCCTTCAGTATATTAACTAAATATCTTTAAGTGAAAACTAAAGTATCTAACTTCTTCTTATATACTATAAGGTATCTTACAGCAGATTAAGTATATAAGGCTTCCTATAATTAATTAGACTACTAAGGTATAGGCGGATATTTGCTAACTATTTAGCTTCCTTAAAGAGACTACTACTACTATATATTCCTCTAGAATCTTTTAGTAGTAAGCTTTCAGCAGTAAGATACTTATAGTAAACCCTTATAAGGTAGCTATTCTTCTAGTAGTAGATATAGAATTTATTACAGTAATAATTAGCTATAGTATAACTTAACTTACTATATATTTTATATAAAAGTGTGAGTATAGATTAGCCTTTAAGGTAAAGCCTCTTTAGTACTAAACTTTCAGTAATATTATAGCTAGTAGTTTTATTACTAGTAGTAATCCTTTTATTAATACTACTAGAGGCTTCCTTATAGAACTATAATATCTTCCAGAGATACTTAGCTACTAGAGTTATAGCTTTTAGTTACTAGTTATTAAACTTCTGACGCTATAAATACTTTTATATTCTAGCCTCAAGATCGTAGAAAAAGGTAAATATATAAGCTCTTAAGGTTTTAAGTCTAGAGATACTAAGACCTTTATAAATTACTAATTATTTAGTATAAAACTTCAGTAGGAACTAACTCTTATACTAAAAAATATAAAGTATATTATAGAAATATAACTCTTATAAGATAGAGTTAGTTAATAAATAGTAAGTAAATACTATAAAGTTAGTTTATAAAGAGTTTAGTAATAGTATATAATAGTAATTACGCTACTAAGTCTATAAGCTACATAATAGTTTAGTTATAACCTACTAAATTTTTTATACCTCTAAAGCGTCTAGCTATAGAATATAGCTATCTTAAATTACTATTAGCTAATCCTTAATTTTATATAGGATAATATTTTTATAAAGAAGGCTATAGAGGTAGTTAGGAGGTTTTAAGTAGTCTTAATATTTATAAGCTACTAAGGAGGCTATTAATAGCCTAGAGCTTACTAATAGTATACTATTAGATATCTAATTTATTATAGCTTCTATAAATAAAAACTATTACTTAAGAAGGTATATAAGCGTTATTATAGTTACTATTACTATATTACTTAAGTTACTAGTAGCTATATTACTTATATTACTAGCAGCTATATTACTTATATTACTAGTAGCTATATTATTTATATTACTAGTAGCTATATTACTTACTTTACCTACTTATATTAATATTATTAATACAAAAGTTACTATATATTCGCTAGAGGGTATATTTTCGGAAGGTATATCTTTCGAGAATATATTTTCAGAGGCTATATTTTCAGAGGCTAAATTTTCGGAGGCTATAGATATCTAGACTATTAGTATAATTATTCTTAATATAGATACTGACGCTAAGTGGTTAGTAACTATTTATTATAATAAAGCTATTACTGAAACCCCAGTCTTACCTTCTTAGAGAGGTAGAAGTTGAAAAATTATAAAAATGTAGCTAAAAGTTTAGGTAAGGGAAGGGAAAATAGTAAAAGGTAGATCTCTATAGGTTGTAAGATTTCAACTTAGTAGGCTAACTAATAGTAGCTATAAGAAGCTTTTATCCTATAGTAGCTTCAGACCCTATTAGTCACATAATTCTAGCTATTCCGGCTCTCTATATAGGCTATAGAGGACTATATCCTTATATAGAACTATACTCTTAATATTACTATTTAAATACTTAACCTTATCCTGTAAATTAATAAAAGTAAACTTAGCTTTTATAAAATTGTAATAAGAAAGTTAAATCTAGTAAAGAATTATAAGCCTCTATATATTAAATATATCTAAATATTTAGATATATTACCTATATTTATAAGAAGGATAATAAGTATCCTCCTCACGCCACCAAAATAGAGGTATATATAATAAAAAGCTTCCTTATAAGTTATACCTCTTTATATAGCTATATCTTCTATATTTATATTCCAGATATAAAAGAAATTCTTTACTACTATAATATTCACTTTTATAAAGATTCTAATAAAACTAATTTATACTCTCTTAGAGATTATACTATACTAAGTGATATTAATTATAATATTCTATTTAATAAACTAAACTTATAGATTCAGTATTCTAACCAGATTCCAGATTAACACTCTACTAATATAGATAACTTCTTATTTAAAAAGAAGTATAAAATCTAACTATTATATTAGTCTAATAATCCCTATATTATAGAATATATAACTCTCCTACTAAATAAGTATATTCCTATTACTACTACTACTAAATAATAGTCTACTAACCTTCCAGATAATAAAAGTAATAATAATTTTATAGATACTATTTAATAATAAAAGTTAGATTATTTAGATTCTAATATTAATTTACTTATAATAAAGTTAGCTAATATTCCCACTATTTCTACCTTAAGTTAGCTTTATTATATTACTATAGTGAAGCTACCTAATTATTATTATAAAATCTATAATCTTTATTTCTATAAGAAGAAAGTTTAATTGACTACTAATATTTATATTAATCTAAATATCTTAATGACCATTATTCCTCCTACTACTATAGTATTATCAAAAGTTCTTCCCCCAGGTTATTCTATTCCCCACACTATTAAGGAAATAAAGGAAAATCCTCTCTAGCTCTCCCACTAGAAGCTTATATATAATACTAAGATATAACAGATAGTTAATAAGGAGACCTTCTATCTTATTAATAAACCTAATAATATTAAGATCCTTCCAGATATATATATTTTTAATATTAAAACTAATACTTCTAATAATATTATGAGATTAAAAGTTTAATAGGTAGTATATAGTAACTATAAGAAGAGTAACTAGTTCTCTTTAGAGGTTTATATTACTATAATAACTACTACTATTATATACTTCTTCTTTACTATTATTATATTCTAATATCTCTTATTTAAAATATATAATTTCAATACTACCCTCCTTATAGTATTAGTTTTATATAGTATTCAAGTCTATATTTATTAACTTACAGATTACTTTAATAAATTAGATAAAATCTAGTTACTCTATAAAATACTTTATAGCTTCTATAAAAATCCTCTTTAGTAGTTTTAACTTATTAAGGTAGAAATAGAGAAAATTAGCTTTATACTAATTAAGGAAGAAATTTACCTCTTTATTAATAGAAGTCTTAATATCTATATCCTTATATATATTAATAATAACATTATAGCTGCCCCTATATTTAGAATTACAAAATAAGTTTATAAAATACTTAAAATAATATATTCTCTTAAAAACCTTAATATTACTACTTAGTTTTTAGAATTTCAGATTTACTATAGTAATATAAAAGTCTTTTTATCCTAATATAAATATATTAACTTTATTTTATATTATTTTAGGTATTATAAACTTTATACTATTAAGACCCCTCTCTCTATAAAAAAAACCCTTCTAATTATATAATCTGAAAATAAATATGATAATTAATTATACTAACTCCATATAAAGTAAACTATTTACCTTAACTAATTAGCTACTAATATTTCACTAGATATTACTTATATTATAGATAAACTTTACTCAATAAATACTAGCCTCTCTCTTATATATTAATATACTATTAAATATCTTTCTTAATATCTTATTAGTATTACTAATTATAATATTACTTTTAGAGAAATAGATTCCCAGAAGAATCTAAGCCTCTATACTATAATAGATACTATTTTTACTAATAATTAACCCTCTTATATATTAACTAATAGGTATATTATCTATTTTACTAACTCTCTAATTACTTAGAAATTAAAGAAATAAATAATTATCACTCTAAACTCTATAGAAGCAGAATTTATTAACCTTACTTCTACTAATATATTCCTTAAGTAAATTTAATAATACATTAAGTAGCTACTAGACTAACAGATTACTATACCTATAATCTTATTTATAGACAGTATAAATACTCTTACTGATATTATAAACCCACTAAATAAAACTTATATCTAAAATATTACTATTTAGTATAAATAAATTATCTAGAAAGTTAATAATAATAATATTATTACCTTATATCTTATTAAAAATATTAATATCTTATATCTTATTAACAATATTAATATAGTTACTAACAGTCTTACTAAAATCCTAAATACTATTAAGTATAAGGATTTTATTAAGTTACTTAGAATAATAGATAGTTTAGATTGAAGAAAGTCTCTAGAGAAATTAAAAGTAACTAGATTAATTAGTATCTTACTATATAGCTTTAACACTATAAAACCTAAAAGTATTTAACTTTTCAAAAACTCCTCAGTTTTAGAGTTTTCAGGCAAAACTGATAGTTTTAATAATTTTAATATTTTTACTAATTTTTCATATACTTTAGCAGCCTTTAGACTTAGCCTGAGGGAGAATATTAAGGAGTAACCTATAGCCACCTAAGCTATATTATATAACAGGCTAGGCTACAGCTATTAGGATGCCTCTCAGCTATATAGGTAGCTGTGAGACCTTCCCCTCTTTATACACAGATATTCAGTATTACTAATTACCTCATTACCCATAAGTAGTAATATATTCTATTTAGCTAATCTTATAAGAAGGTTAAGTTATTATTTAGTAAAATATATAAAATAAATAATAAATATACTAAAGAGGAATATAATACTTTTAAGGATAGGATATAAATATTTATTACTAAATATATTAACTATAATATTAACTAGAATATAGTAAGAGGAATATTTCATAATATACTGATAGAATAAATATATCTATATTATAAGATATTAATTTTACTAATTTAAAATAACTTTCTAATTATTTAGATAGTTAGAATAGTTAGAAAGTAGTATAAAATACTAATAGTTTATATTATCTGCTATAGAAAGTAGAAGAATATAAATCTTAAAATTTGTACTAAAAACTCTAAATATACTAATATAGTGAAGATATTTAAAGAAATAATAATATAAATTAACTTTCTTTAATATGTTTATCTAAATATATAAGATTTATAAAAGAAGATTAATAAGAAGATATATATAACTATATATAAAGTATATAATATGATTAATATATTTTATAGTATTATTAATAAAGCTAAACTGACTATTAATAAGTTATATACCTAAATAATAAAGATATTTAAAAGTCAAGAGAGATAGTTAAAATAGAAGATTAATTATATTATAGATTATAATTAGTTTCTTGTAGATTTTATATATAATAGCGAAGAATAAAACTAGTATTTTAACTACTTTTAATTACCTTATCTATAATATATATAGAATAATAATACTATCTTAGGATAGTTTGATAATAAGATATAAGGTAGGGATATATAAGGTAAATACTGAATATACTTAAAACTAGTAAATAAATACTAGTTAATAAAGTATATCCTAAAGGAATATAAAGTTACTACTTTATAATTTAAGAAAGTATTTTTTATTAATATTATATTAATAAAGGAGATTATAATATATCTTAATAATATTAACCTTACAGAGGAAATAATAAAGAAAATAAAGAAAAATATAAATAGAATATTAGAGAATAACTTTATAGCTATTTATTTTATTATAATGAATAGTAAAAAGAAAATGATGAATTTTATAAAGTTTATAGAAATTCTTTAAAATTATATTTTTTACTATTTAATAATTACCAATAAGTTAGAAACTTTCCTAATTTTATAACATTTAGAAGTTATTTTTAAATGTATCCTTCTAGATACTAAAATAGGTAAACTTTGTACTGGAGGTATATAATAATTTAAAGTCCTCTAGAAAATTCTTTCCAATATTTTACTAAATAAAATAGCTTTAAAAATAAATATTAAGTTTAAAAATAGATAAAACTTTACAAATTCCAGTATTATTTGAATATTAATATTCTTTAGAGATATTAACTTTACTATTATATTTATAGCTATACTATATTTACCAAATCTTTCTAATATAAATAACCTCTAAATAGATTTTAATAATTTTAATAATATAATTAAGTAGGAGGAAGTATTACTATCTATAGAGAAATATAATAAATATTTATAATTCCCTATATCGAAGGACTTCTATAAGAAGGTTATTAACCTTCTTATAGAGATAGAAATATAGTAATTTTATAAGAAATTTAGCAACCTTAGTATCTATAAGTTAAATAATATACTTAAGAGAGCGGGTAAAGCTATAATAACTAATAAGATTAAGGTTATTATAAAAAACTGCTATTAATACTAAATAAATAGTAAAATACTATATTAGTTTAAGTTTAACCTAAAGGATAACTATAAGTTTAATATTGAAATTATTATAAATATTATATATCTTAATAATAATAGATCTATATTATATACTATTAATATCTCTATAGTATTTATAGCTATAAAGTTTATAGAGAATATCTCTATAGAAAATATATAATATATACTGAATGTATATTAGATTAATATATACTAGAAACCTCCAGATAAAAGTATTATTAATATAGAATACAATTTTACAGCTGAAAGTTATAAGAAGGAAGCTAATAATATAGAATTTATGAAAAATTATACTAGTTAAAGTTTATAATAATATTAATAAGATAGAATATTACTATATCCCTATATAGAAAGTATATAAACTTATTTAAGATAAAGCACTAGAAATTAATAAAGATAAGATATTATAGAGTGTAATTAAGATAGTTAATAATATTAATAGCCTAAATAGTTTTATCTTAGTTTTATTAGTTTTTAAAGTAAATCTATATTTTAACTTAATATTATTATTATTTCTAGATATTATAAGATAAGTAGTTACTATCTAGAAGGTAATAAAAGAGGTATATAAGATTTATATTTAATAGTAAGTTTCTAACACTCTAAATATATATATTAACTTTTCTACTACTTCAGTCTACTATCTACCCTTCTAATTAGAAGTATTTATTTATTATAAATATTAAGGTTAAATTGAATTCTTTAGATTTATCTTTATTAATAGTAAGATATATATTATAAAGATAAATAGTAGATCTAGTATCTTCAGATTAATAATAATTACGTTATACTACTAACTATATACTAAAGAGATAGAAGCTTAGAAATTACATAGTAATTAGTTACTAGATAAATATTTAATAGAAAGAATATTTATAGTCATATTAAATAGAGATAAACTAAAGTGATTGTTGCAGAAAAAGCAGGAAGGGGTGGTCGGTACTGTCTGTTTAGGCTGGGCCAGCCGTTTAATAGTCCGTATGTAGCCAAAATGTGGTTTATTTGTAAAATGAATGATGATGTGGGAAGGTAAGACCCACGCGTGACTGCAGTTTACAGGATTTATAGTGACAGAACGTCAATTACGTCACGTGCGCACGCGTACGTAATTGCCACCAAAACAATGTGTAACAATTGCCCCTCGTTTAAAGAGGAAGCCACGCCCTCGTGGTCCCACCTTCTACTCTGAATCGCTATAGTAATATGAGTAACTGCCACTGTCACTTGCACTTGCCACAGCGGCGTCGCTGACGTAATCGTCAGGAGCACCACAGTCGCCAGCGTATTCGTCAGGAGCGCCACGGTTACTGACGTAATCGTCAGGAGCGTAGTTATCGTCACGTGCCTGTTCATCGTAAGTGGGCCTCAGGCTGTTATCGCCGTCGTTATCGTCGTCGTCAGAATCGTCGTACGGAGGGTAGGTGCCGTGGGTTACAGCGTAACTGCCATTAGAGGCAGCGTAACTGCCATGGCCTCGCGTAGAGGCGTAAATAACGTTATTGCTTCGCATAGATTGCGTAGATCGCGTAGTTAACGGTGTTGTTGAGGCAGGTGCTGTGGCCGGCTTTTTTGCTTGCCGTACTTGCCGTACTTACCGTGGATGACGTGGCACGACGTTGTTACCCCGCTCGGCCGGGGTCCGTGCGGCGGATTGGTCCCTATGATTGGGCAGCCGCGATTGACGAAAAGAAAGAGGCTCCTGCCTCCCCAAACCGACGGAGGGGAGCGTTGCAAAACGTGTAACGTGGGCAGGTGCAACTCTGGAGATACTCGACAGAGTGGCTCTTGCCTTACGACGTTTTTGGTAAAAGCGACGTGACGTAGCCGTAGTGGCCTCGTTACTCATAACAGTAAAACGTCGGTTATGCTACTATTTGTTGCAGAAAAAGCAGGAAGGGGGGGTCGGTACTGCCCGTTTAGGCTGGGCCAGCCGTTTAATAGTCTGTATGTGGCCAAAATGTGGTTTATTTGTAAAATAAATAATGATGTGGGAAGGTAAGACCTACGTGTGACTGTAGTTTATAGGATTTGTCAGATTAGGTATTTAAGCTTACGAACAGTTATATTAGTAATATGTATTATATAGGTTTATATCCTTTTAGCTGTATAGTTAATTTGATAATTAAGAGTTTTATATGCTCTAGGTAGGCTGTGGGTTCGAATTCTATATCTGTAAGAAGTGAAAATAGATATAAAAATATTCTGTAATGATATAGAGATATTCTATATATAGGCTAAGTCTACTAGCTAGAATAGATTAGGTTTGACTCTAGTAGCCCTGAGGGGGTGTGTCAGATTAGGTACTTAAGCTTATGAATAGTTATATTAGTAATATATATTATATAGATTTATATCCTTTTAGCTATATAGTTAATTTGATAGAATTTATAGTGATAGAATGTTAATTATATCACATATGTATATATATATAATTACTACTAAAATAATATATAATAGTAATAAAAATAACTATATAAATATATAATTTTTATTATAGAATCTAATTTTATAGATAGTATTAACTATAAAACTTATATAATAATAAAAAAGATAAAAGTATTTATAAAAGTTATTAATTTTTTATAATATAGTTTTATTGTTAGAAATAATACTGCTGTGGGCTACTGCTATGGGTGTAGCTTAGAGTAGGTATACCTCCTGCGGCTCCTGATACTGTAATGTATACGTTATAATAATAATAATAATAATGTATATGCCTCCTTATGTGCCTACTGTATTTGTAATAATTAAGAGTCTTATGCTACTGAAAAAGAGTATACTTTTTTTATGTTGTTTATTGATTGATTTAATCCTTTTTACGTTATTTTATTAATTAATTTGAATGTTATGATGGTTTTGAATAAAACTGATGAAGGAGCATTCTTTCTATATGACTCTGAAGATTGGTTATGCTGGATCTAGCATATTAAGACTGCTGTATGCGATTGTAACCTATAGGCTTATGTTAATCCTAATGAGGCTATGATATCTCTGCTGTTGAAGCCTGAGATACTCTCTGTTACTCTGTTTATAGCTAAGGCTAACTCTGAAGTATTAGTAAAGGTATTTTCTGAATTATTATTTAAAGATTTATAAATATATATCTAACTTTAATATAATTATTAAATAGACTTTTAAGAATATAACTAAATCAAAAATACTGTAAAGAAGGTTTAGGTTCTTATCTTAACTATTATTACCTCTAAGTATTTTACTTAGTACTACCTTCCTGATGAGACCCTTAAGTAGTAGCTTAAGGCCCTCACGAAGTATGCTGTATTGCCGTTAGATTAGTAGCTCCTTGAGGCCTTATACTAATACTTCGAATATCTTGAATCTCCTGATCTTAATACTTGGGAAGATGTTTGATGATGGTTCTTACGATGGGAGGATAACTTCCTTATTATACGCTAGGTAGGCTTTTTGACGCCTGAAGTTGAGGCTATAGGTTTATAGCTAAACTAACTTTACTGGATACTCTCTGTGAGCTCTATTTCAGTATAGGTAATAGTATATAAGATTTAAAGCTACTAGTTAACTGTAGTGCCTGATTATTATGAGATCCTCACTAGCGCTTAAGCTACTATACCCTTAAGAGTTATGAAGTGGTCCTTACTGCCTATTATACTACTTAATTATGATAATACTACTGCAGCTAAATATTAGTATACTTAGTGTTAAGTATGTAGCTTTTCAGCCTACTTGCTTAACTGTTATTATTATCTTAATAATAATATTTAGCTTCTAGGATAGTGTCTGAAACTTGTAATACTTATGGTACTTACAGTAAAAAGCTTCGATAAGAGGTTTGATGATAGGAAGTATGAAAGCTATTAGTGCCTTCGTGGGGGGTGGCTATTATACTACTACTTAAAGGTTCCCTCTACCCTAAATAGGAAGCATGAGGGCTATTAGTGCCCTTATGGGGGGTGGAAGATTTATGCGTATAATAATACTGTGATGCTACTACTTGAAGGTTCCTTCCGCCCTAAATGGTTTTATGCTTGAAATAGGAAGTATGAGGACTACTTAAGTAATTAGTGGCCTTATGGGGGGTGGAAGATTTGTATGTATAATAATACTGCAATGCTACTACTTAAAGGTCCCCTCCACTCTAAATAGCTTTATGCCTAAAATAACTTTATGCCTAAAATAGATAGTTTCAGGCTTTTTATTATTTCGATTTTTTATTATTTTAATACCTTTTATATCTAGCTAACTATATGTTTTTTTAATTAGGGGGTGGATTTCAGTGAATATAGCCTGTAAATAACGCTACTCTTCCTACTGAATACTGGAAGTTTAATAAGGATGACGGAGCTAGGATTACTATAAAGATAGCTATATGTTTTTACGGGTTTTTACTGTTAACATCTGAGAGATACTTTTCAAGAAGATACTTTTTACTGTTTTGTCTACTGGTTTATGGGCTCTGAATAGTTTCGTTTTGTATGTATTATTTCATGTGGCCAGCCGTGCTGGCGATGCTGCATGGCTGGGGGGGTGTGTCAGAAATAATACTGCCGTNNGGCGTGGCCTAGGGCAGGCACACCTCCCGCGGCCCCTGCCACCGTAACGCACACGTTACAACAACAATAACAACGTATACGCCCCCTTATGTGCCCACCGCATTTGCAACACTTATTTAAATACTAGGGAAGCTATTTTAGAAATTATATATTATAGAATAGTAAACTCTATTAGTAAAAAGTATATTCTACCTTAAGTATTTTAACGCCTAGAAATATAATAATATAAGAATCTTCAGCCTCCACTTTATTAATAAGGTTAAAAGTACAAATAATATACTATATAAGAAGTTACAGTTAGTTATAAAAAGGATTAATAATTAGGAGAAGATTAATATCCTTATATAGTTACTAATAATCTAATAGATTAGCTATTATTTAATATTAGTATTATTAGTAATATTTAAAGAGGTAACTTTTATAGAGGTTTGTCTTTAAGATATTATCTAAATATATATATAAGTAGAAATAATATTAAATTACCTTTTACTGGCGAAGTTACCTATAAGCTTATATAGCTTATATCTAGAAGATATTATTATTATTATAGTTTAATTATTATATAGTCTTATAAAGTTATATATTTATTAGTATATAATATACTTCAGTTACTATAAGAATTAACTATAAATAGAAACTTTATTATATTACTTATATTTTATAATTTTTGAGTTTAATAATTTACATTTTAGTATTATAAGTATATAAATAAATAATATTATAAGTTTCTATTTACCTAAGTTTAATAATAAAGAAGAGAAGAAGCTTCAGTAAGTAGAAGTTACAGCGAAACTAAAATTAATATTTATTTAGTTACTTTTACTTTATACCTATAGTGGTACCTAAGCTCTTTATCCTATATATAATTCTAACTATAAAATTTACCTAGTAACAGTATTTATACTAATACTAGCTTACAACTAGTTTAAATAGTAATAAAATTACCTATTATTGTGGATAATTATACCTCTGGTTATAATATTTAACCCTATAGTAAAGAAAGACTCTATAGTAATAATCTATATAGTAAAAACCTCAGTAAGGCTAAAGCTTAATATATATAACTGAAAGTAACTACTAAGATTATAAGGTTAAGAATCTTTATAAATTTCTTAAAGATAGAATAAAATAAAAACCTATAAAAACTAAATATTCTGTAATTTATTACTCTACTATATTCTTTATAATAAAACTGGAATTTCCCTTACATTTATATAGCTACCTATAACTAAAGTAATATAATAGTAAATTCTAAATATTCCTTTATAATCTCTATAATAGAAAATATTAATATCTTCTAAAAAACCTAAGTAATATTATAAATATTAATATTAATAGATAGACTCTAGATATTAAGAAGAAAATTATCTATTTATCTTATAATCTGCTATATTAAGCTAATAATTTCAGAAACTAGTTATTAATTAGATAGTATCCTAATATTAATATACTATATTAGTTACTAGATATTTTAAAATATTATAATATTATGATTGCTAAAGTTTTAGATATAATATAGTTATATTAAAAATATCTATATTTATACTAATATTATTTATATATTGATATACTTAATTAATATATTAAGATTATTTACTAATAAAAGCAGGCTAAATTTCACTATATTTATATAGAGATTATAAGTTAGCTTATATTAATAGTAGAGAACTTTCATATTAGTAGCGGAAAACTTTTATATTAGGAATATAAAGTTTTATCTTAGAGGTAAGTAGGATATAGTCTAGAGGATATTAAAGTTACGAATATAGAGGTTATAATAAGTATTTAAATAGAGTAGCTATAGTTAGTAGTAATTAAATCTCTCAAGATATTTAAATTATATATAATATAAGAGTGTGAGGGCGTAAGGTTAATATAGAAGAAGTTATTAGTTATTTATTATTAAAAAAATCAATATAAGGTGGATATACTAGCTACTATAGCTATAAGGGGTTCAGCCTCAGATTAACTTAAAGCTAGCTGCAGTAGTTAGTAGGGGAGTGAGAGAGCTAAAGTTATACTTCAGGAGGTAATATATCCACTAATAGTTATAATAGAAAGTAAGCTATCAGCCCCTCCTAAGTTAATATTTATATAATATAAATTCCTTATATTTAATAGAGATATAATTACCCTAAAGAATAATAATAATATTACCCTCACCTAAAAAGAATAAAGTAAGAAGATAAACCTTATTAACTTTATATTCAAAACTACAAAAATAATATATATTAAATACTAAACATAAGGAATATATATAGCCTCAATATACTAACTAGAGGTATATTATAACCTTCCTATTACAGCTTAATACTAAGATCTAATACTAGAGAATATTAAGAAACTTAATAAATATTTAGTATAGTAAATAGATAACCCTAAAAGAAGCTTAATATTGATTCCTACTAATATTAAGATAATAAAAGTATATATGTTTACTAATAGATTCTTTACTAATAATAATAATATAATACTTTAGCTTAAATTTATTATTATCCTAAGGATAGAAAATATTAGTAAGAATAATAATATTTTCAGACTTGGAGGTAATATTATTTACTTTTTTTCTACTAAATTAAAGAAAGTTATATATAATATATTAGTATTTAAAGTTTACAGTATAACCATAGACGTAAATATAGAATATGTAATATTTACTATCCTTAAGTAAGTAACTAAATATTTTAAGATATTAATAATCTTAATAATAGTTTATATTAACTTCTATTTTCTCTATAAATATCTTATTAAACTGAATATAATAAAAGAGAAGTAACTTATAGTTAATATTATAATACTGTAATAATTATATAAGAGATAGAAGATATTTAAGATCTAATAGATTAATAGTAAGAATAACCTTATAGATAGTATAACTAAGGTATTCAATAACTAAGCCTTTGAAGTGTTTATTATAATAAATAAAGTATAAATAAAAATAGAAGGATAGGTTATAAAAGCTATAGAGAATAATAAGAGGAGAATATAAAAATAAAGAGGGTAAAAGGGAAAGTAAAGAAGATAGATAGAGGGTATTACTACTAAGGAAGGAGAAGTTTTTATAAGTATTTGGAAAAGTTTCTTTATATAATATTTTATAGAGCTTACTAAAGCTTTATTTAGAAAGAAGAATTAGCTTCAGATACCTAGATATAACTCTAACTAAATATCTAAATATACTTTATAGTATTATCTTCCATCTCTCTAGCTACTATTTAGCTGGAGGCTGTAGATTAAATTACTATTATTATTTATAATTAGCCTATATATTAATTCATATTATTTGAATACTCTTATATTTACTATAATACTAATTAGCTTCTATATTAAATATATATATTGCTTCTACTTAATAAAAGATTCTTAATAATATTATCTCTCTATTTAGTATATTTCCATAATATGAATACTCTTAACTAACTATTTAGGTTCCTTATTACTGTTTATTAATAATAGTAGCTAGCTATTAGTAACTATTAATCTAAATAGAAAATTAATAGTAACTCTCTAAAATCTATTTATATAAAACTACAGGTAAATGAATACTAATATATCTAACTTTATAATATATAGTAAGAGGACTTTTATGATTATATATTTATAATATAACTAAGCTAGCTTCTGGCTTAGCTTGAGTAACTTATAGTTAGAAATATTCAACTATATTCTTTTATTAATTTAATATTAATCTATAGGAAACTAGATTTTATTTACCTAAGCTTCTAACTTCTACTAAGTAGCTACTATTTGTATATGAATATATATAATTACTATATATATCCTCTTAATTAGTTATGAGGTAGTAGCTTTACTACTACTAGATATTAATATAAGCTTCTTAATGATTAGTATAAAATTAATAAAAGAATTATAATTTATAAAAAAGAAGTAGTTTCTATAATACTATATTATTAGTTATAGAAGATTAGTTATATAATGAAAAGTAGATTATCTTAGTTATTTTAGAATTAGTATATAGATATTCTTAATACTACCTAGGCGTTCCAATTATATTACTTTGTAATTCTATTAGTCTGTAGATAGTAACTAATACTTAGTAAATATATAATATTTATTAATTTATAACACTTCTTCTAGAGGTAACGTATCTAGTTAACCTCTTTATTACTTATAATAAAATATAGTATTTGATAAACCCTATAGTAGTAATTAAGAAACTACTAAATCTATACTTCTATCTCTATAGTATCTGTTTTCTTTAATATAAATACCTTACTTAGTTTTTTATAATAATCTAAAAATAATGGCTGCCGTATCGCTTTATAGGAAGTAAGTTAGTAATAGAATTATTAATAAATTACAGTATAATTAGCTAGATATTAGTAGAAATTTCAGAAATTCCTTCTTTACTTACGTTTAGATATAAATATCTTTATATATATTATAGCTGTATATAAATAAAGTGGATAGTTTAAAACTACTTAAATTAGAAAGGCTAATAATATATAACGTTTTGTATATCTTTTTACTTTAGGTAACGTATAGAGGAGAAAGTATATTACTTCTATACTGATTTAGTCTTAAGTCTATTGAGGAGATTCCTATTATTATTACTATTTAGTATTTATAATCGTTTCCTAAAGGTAAATTACGTTGATATATTGAGGATATATTTTGTAATTTTAATTTTAATATAGAGATTAAGGGGAAAGTATATTTTTCTTACTTAATTATTATAAAGATCTATTAATAAGAGAAGCTTTATTCAAATATAATTTTATATCTCTTAGAGATTTAATTTCTTCTTAAAGGTTTAAATATTAGTAATATTAATATATTCTACTTAGGGCTTTTTAAGGAGAATATTATTTAGAATAATCTATATTATCTTTTTCTATTATCTCTTATTATTTTACTCTTTAGGCATATTTTATTTCCTTCTAGAGAGAATATTAAAAACTACTACTTATATATTTAGATAGTAATTAAAGAAGAAGTTATGTTAAAATAACTTCTCTATCTATTTACTTTATCTCTCTATAAACTACTACTTCTTTATAAAATACTTAGGATTCTTATAATCAGTAAGAATCTAAAATATCCTAATATTCTATAATTTTACGCTATATATTGATAAATAAAATCTATCTTATAAGAAGTTTCTTATTATAAATTAGATAGTTTTATTTAGTAGAAATTAAGTATTATAAGTAGAAAGCTACTAGATATCTTATTTCAGCTATATTATTCTAGATTAATATACTACTTTAAGTAAATTTGAAATAATCAGTTTCTATAATAATTTAAATATAAAGGTTAAATAAATATCTATAAATTTAGTTTTGTAATAAACGATATTTAAGAGTAAGGAAAGCTTTCTATTACTTCAGTTTTACTTAAAGAAAATATATTACTAAGTTGGTTAATTTAAAGACTTTATAATAGTATTATACTATAATATAAACTTCTTATAATAATTTATAACTCTAAGGAATCTATAAATTTCTTTTAGTAATTTAGAAGAAAGTTAATTAGTAATAATTTCTAACTTCACTAGATTATAAGAAAGATTCTTTCTAGCCAATATAATAAACGTAACATACTTAACTATAGTAACTAAGAACTTATATCTCTTAGAGTCTAATTTTAGATTCATAGTAAAAGGTGGCTAAATATTTAGTAAACTTTCTCTTTCTCTTTATATTTCTATTATATATTATTAAAATAAATAAATATAATATTAATATATATTATAACAACGTTACTCAGGAATTACTATAAGTATTTATTAGTATACTCTTAGAATATAGTATTAATATTAATAAATCTAAGAGGATATACTATCTATTTAAAGACATTATAATATATCCAAATAGCTATTTTCTCCTTATTTACTTTATTTATCTTCATATTGTAAAGTATAATAATAGTATTAAGCTTAATATATTGGTAGAGTTTAATAATCCTCTAAGGGATCTTTAATATTAGAGGAAAAAAGTAATAATTCTTCTTTATAATTATCTTAAAACCTGTGGGTGTAACTGAATCGTGGTATTTGTGGTGGTCTGGTGGTAATATCTATTAAAGGAGTTGCTAGCTAGAGGCTAGAGATACGAGGGAAGCCTAAGAAGCCTAGGGTTATATAACCTACTTCCTTAATATACCCCCTTAGGCTCTATAAACTAAGTAGCTAGATATTATATAAAATCTATACTAAAAAGTAAAATCTATACTTCCCTATTAATTATTTTCCATTCTGATAAATCTCTATACTTACTAATAGCTAAGTTATTTATAATATCAGAATTATAGGTATTTGTTATAATTATTAAATAAAGAGTATTATAATTAGTAAAAGGAGGAAAATATAGAGAGTGTAAAGTATAGAGGATACTGAAACCTTCTTAAATAATATAGAGGATATACATAGTAATTAATAAATATAGAGGGCGTAAATTATAGAGAATACTAAAGATAATTAAATGATATAGAGAGCGTAAATAATAAGATTAATAAATATAGAGGGTGTAAAGTGCAGAGGGCACTAAAAAGAATAATTAATTAATATAGAGAGTATAAATGACGAGATTAATAAAATACAGAGAGTGTAAGGTATAGAGAATACAAAAAAGTTATTTTTAGTAAAAGAATATATATAATATAGAGAGTGTAAGTAGCAAGGTTAAAATATAGTTTCTTACGCTTCAGAGGGAAGGTATAAGAAAACTGGTGAAAATTTATAGTATATTAAAAAATGCCGCTATTAATGAAAATAGAGTAAAGAAGAGTTAGGAATAACTTTAAGAGGTAAAAAAAGCCTCCTGGAGGGTCCCTGGGCTTATAAGCTGTGGGTGTGACTGAATCGTGGTATTAATAGTGGTCTGGTGGTGATATCTATCGAAGAAGTTGCTAGCTAGAGGCTAGAGATACGAGGGAAGCCTAAGGGGCCTAGGGTTATGTGACCCACCTCCTCAATAAAACCTTTATAAATTATATAGAAATATATTCCTCCGCCTGACTTCTATATAAAGAGAATTAAGATATTAATAAAAAGGCTACTTATTTCAATAAACTGTTTATTAAGTAAACCCTCTAAGGTCTTTTAAATACTAGAAGCTTCTCTTATAATATACTATAAAAAGATCCTTATCAGAAATTATGTTTCTATTTCTTATTATTATAAATTGATAGAATATAATAATCTATTTCTAGTTAACTAGAAGGTAGCTAAAATATTATATTTCGATAGAAGAAATCTAGAAATCCCTTTAGCATATTTATAAAAATATAATTTACTAGGTTTATCTTTACTTTAATGTTAATATTCTCTTAATATCTATAAGGTAATAGATATAATTTAGTAGAAACTTAATATTTTATTATATTATAAATCTAAGCCTTAGAGCTTATATAGAATACTGCCATACAGACTCTATAGAGCTGCCAGCCCTATAGTTTAGTAAAAGGTTTTCACGTTAGATATAAACCTTTGAAGTTTATTATAATATTATTTAGATACTATTAAGTTACCTTTTCTAGCTAGCTTCTAATATTCATCAACTTTCTATCTAACTTTAACCTAGTAGTAAATAAGAAACTAAATAAATAATATAGAAAATAATAAAAGATAATAGTAAATATTAATATTATAGATTTCTTGATAGAGATGTTAATAAACTAATAGTAGATAAACTTAATAGTAAATAAGATTTAAGCTTTCTAATAGGCTTTTATATAACTTTAATAGAATTATAAAGCAATTTTGCAAATTATATAAACTTTCTTTATAAAGGGGAAGTCTCTTCTAATTAATATTTTCTTTAATAGTAATATTCTTTACTTTCCGGTATAAACGATGACTATATAATATAAGCTTAAGGTTAACTAGATTTATATTAAAATACCAAAGGTATTTTAGTAGTATTTATAAACTAACTTCTTACTCAATATTTAGATATAAATTAGTAACTTATATATAATCTAGAGGCTTCTATATAATTAAATTTTAATATGTTCCTTTAGTATCTCACTAAATACTATAAACATCCCACTATAATATTTAAATTCTCAAGAAGATATAATACATCCAGTAAGAATTTAAGTAGATATTTACAGAATTCTTTATTAAATCTAAATTAGCTATAGATTAGGTAGGAAGATATATCTAAATAGAAAATATTTAACTAAACTATCTATAATTACTTCTTTTCCACTAAATCCAAATAGCTACTATTAGTTATAATATTAGCTAAATAAATTACTATACTATAGTTTAATACTATTATATAATTACTATGAATCTTAAGATTCTTAATATAAAGTTATAAAGTTTTAGCTAACTCCAATTCTAACTATAGATAGAATTCTTAGTTAACTATAATAGAAATATATAGATAATAAGTATAGATGCAGCTTATGTTACTTTAATATTAATATAATACCACTATAATGCCAGATATCCTTACTAAGAGTGGTTAAATAGCTAGGTTTTTGTTAATTACTATAATAAATATATATAGAGTTTAATAGATAAACTTAGTATTTCTATAAGCTTATATATAGACTGATATCTATATTTACTATAATGTTAAGAATTATTCTATTACTAAATATAAGCTATATTCTATCTAATTACCTATAACCTTAAATATTAATATCCAGACCTTATAGCTAGATAAGAATATTATAAATAATAAGGAAATAAAGTAACCTTCCAGGAGAAACCTTCTGGGGGGTAAAGTAATATAACTATTAGTAACATTATTATAATAGTAAATAAAACTAGAGAGATATAAAGTTAGATAGATAAACTATTCTTTCTAATCTTTATATTAATAAATATTAGATCTTCTATCTTTCTTTGAATTAATAGTAGTTATAACTATTATAAAGTAATTAGTAAGAAGTTTAAAAGATAGTGGAATCTTACTATTATTATACTTTTATAATCTTACCAGCTGGAAATTATATAAAATTTTAGCTAGATTATAGTTATTATTAGAATAGCTGAAGTCTATATTAACTTTAATAAATATATATCTAAAGGCTTATTTTATATTATTCTGAATATAATATAGCTAGCTATTTTTGGAAAGCTGTAATTATAATACTAAGTGGTAATTCTTAGGTTTATAAGAAATAAGATAAAAGTAAATATAGTTAGCAGCCTTATAATACTAGCTGTTAGGAATATCCTAAGAAATATATATGTAAAGAAATTTACTAACTCTATTTAGCTATTAGTAATTAAATTATTCAATATAAAAAAGATTAATTATAAGTAAATAGCTACTAACATGATATAAATTAATATAACCTTTACTCTTATATTACTAACAACTTTAAAGTAGCTAGCATCTATCTTACTAATAATCTGCATTCCCTTTATAAACGTATTTGATAAAAGAAAAGCTTTCAGCCTTTTATTACACCGGACGATTCTTAATTACTATGTATAACTTAAGAGGAATCTAAATAAAATTAAGTTATATATACCTTGAAAATTACTTAATAATATACTAAAAGAATATCTTCTAAAAGGTTCAGTATTAGGTTATTAACTTAATAGACAAAAGCTAAATATAGGTTAGCGTTTTAGCTATAAAGATAGTTATCCTTTTAGTTAAAAAGCTGAAAAGAAAATAGTAATACTATATTAACTATTATATTCTTAATATTATTAGTACTTATAATTTCTATTTCCTACTATCAATTAAGAAGATATAGTATTTATTATTTAATATAAAATAGTTGATAAAAGCTAATATCTAAATAGCCTTCTAGAAAATCTTTATTATAGAGAAAGATAAATGTAAAATAATCTTCCAGATATATTTTAACTTATTTTAGTAACTAGTTATATCTCTCAGGTTAATTGATATACCTACTATATTTCAGTAATATATTAATAAAATACTTTAGAATATACTTTATAATTTTATTATAATATATCTTTATAATACTCTTATTTACAGCTATAAGCTATAAACTAAACATAAGGTTAAAATAGGTTAAATTCTAGGGTAACTAAAAAAGATTAATTTATATCTAAATTTAAAATAATATAAGTACTTCATAAAGAAAACTAAATATTTAAGCTTTATTATTAAGATAGAAAGAAGAATATAATATAACTTAAGAAAGATTATGGTTATTTAAAAGTGAAAGATTCCTAAATATATCTAAAATATCTGAAGTTTCCTTAAGTTTGTAAACTTCTACTATAGTTTAGTAAGTTACTTCTTTAGCCTAATAAAACTCTTATATAGCTAGTCTAGAAGGAAATTTCATTTTAGTAGAATACAGTTTACCAGAAGGTATTTAATATCCTTAAGATTATATTTATATTACAATTAGTTATAACTTAATAGAATCTAGAAAAATTGAGAATAATAGAGATTAATTATTCTAAGGTAATACTGAAAGATTACTTATTATAGAAGAATAAAGAAGATATTCTGTAACTAGTAGCTTACTATTTAGTTTAGTTAACTTTAATTTAGTGAAACTATATTATTTATAATAAGAAGCTATTAGTAGTTATATTATACTTAGAGGTATAATTAGCAAAATTATAATACATAATAGATTTCTTTACTACGTTTTCTAACTATAAAGGTTTAGAATATTTTATAAACTTGAAACTTATCTTAAAGTAATAAGCTAAATAGACTAAAGTTCTATTAGATTTTAGTGTTATTTTAAAGTACAATTTAGGCTATCTTATAGAATATCTAAATACTCTATTAAGGTAAGAATAAAATAATATAACTAGACTATAGTTTTTCAAATAAATTCTCTATTTTCTATAAGTTAATATAATAAATATAGTTAAGTAACCTTTTAGAATCTTAATTTAATAAATAGAAATATAGAAGAATCCATACTAATAGTTAATAATTACTAGTAAAATGCAACCAAACTGCTAAATATATATATAATACTCAAGAATACCATATTACTAAGATTATACAATTAAGAAATTTCAGTAATATTAATATATAAAATCTACTGAAATATAGTCTAACAGGCAGTATAAATATTACCACCAGAGGTAAATATAAGAATATAGATAGCTAACTATTTAGTAAAATTAAATAGTATATTATTATATTAAAATAAACTTTAAATTCTTAAGTATAAGCTACTAACTATAGTAAGTCTTTAAGAAATTTATAATATTTCTATTTTAAATTACCTTAATATTAACTTAATATTTCTAATACTTATATGAAACTAGCATTAGGATAGAATATTAAGAAATATTAAGTGATTGATTAAGATACAAAATATCTACTAATATTATTATAAATATTAAAGATACTACTTGAAATTCTTGTAGCTTTTTTTAATTTCCAATAGATTCTAGCTTTAGATGTTAATTAACGTTTTAAAAAAGTTGCTTTTTATTATAGAGGATAATTCTAGATTTCTAAAATTTATTACTAATTTACTATCTCAATATACTTAGTTAGAAGCTATATAATATATATCAATAGAAGTTTATATGAAGTATTTTCGGAATATATAATGGTAATTGTATAGTTTCCCTATATTAATTATTACTAACTAAGAATGTAACTCGATAGATACTTTTTAGTGGATATTATATTAATTTATAGAAGTTAAAAACCTTCTTTTAATATTATTCCACCTCCAGATAAAGAGTAAAATAAAGTAGATAGTATATAAGATATAAGTATTTCTATAGAGACATATTATCATTTTATAAACGAACTAATTATTATATATTACTATATACCAGCTGGTATTTAATGATAGAAACTCTTTTATAACTAAAGTATACCTTAATAGATTTCTAAATAGTTTTAAGATAATACTTATTGTATATATTATAATAAAGGAATTCTCTATAAACTTCAATTTAAAAAAGACTTTAATATTCCCTACTTACTTTAGGAAGAATATAACTTTAGTTTAAGCTAAAACAACTTATATCTAATAGTATAATAAAATAGAAGCTAGTAAAATATCATAGATAGTAAAAAGATTCTGAATTAGTAATAAGGTTTAACTTTACTTATGATATATTAAAATACACTAGTGAAGTAAAAAGCTTAATTAGGCAACTTATAAATATTATGTTATTAATATACTAAATCCACTTAATATTATATTAAACATTCCCTCCAATATCCCCTTATTATTTAACCTTGTTAAAGAAACTGAAAAGAATTTCTTACCTTTATAATATTATATAAATATCTATTTTATTGTAACTTTTATTTTAGTAAGAAAACATAGTAAAGTCTCGAAGGAATATGAAGTTAGGAAGATTCCTATAGTAGAGGATATCTTAAGGTGGAGGTAAAACTAAAATATATAAATTAAATAAAGACACTATAATATATTAATCTGGAAAGTCTTAAAGAATCTGATTAATAATAAGATAATGTTATATATTAAATTATAGCTTAGGAATATTTATAGAAGTAATAAGTTAATACTGATTTACTAAAAGAAGGAAGTTATATATTTTATAATTAAAATAAATTACGTTTGATATAGTAGTTTAACGTCTAGCTGGCTCTTACTATTTTAGTAAGTATAGTAGGTTTAAATTCTGCAACAGGCAACTGCAACTAGTAGTTAATATACCTTCCTGTTGCGAAACTAAATATAATATTAGCTGGCACCACCTAGTAATAAATATTACTAACTAGTAACTATTAGTATTTAATATTAAATAATATCAGCTGGTATAATATAATAGCTAATTATAATTCTTTAAAGAAGTACCTATAGTAAATATAAACTTCTATCTTTCTTTCCTTTATATAAATATCTCTTTCTTATTTATTAGCTATTATATTAACTAACTATATATACTGCCTGAGGTTTCCTCCATTTAAATAGTTCCTCAGCTTCAGTTTATCTATAGAATATAAAAGGTAAAAGCTAACTGTTAAATATACTTACCTAAATTGAACCCCAAGAGGTATATAATTTAGCAACAAATCGAAAACCTTTAATATAACTATATAACAATTGAAATATAAAATAGCCTCTAAACTATATAAATATAAAACTATAAAACTACTTCTTAATAAGGATATTATTATTCTTCTTTCTTTTCTCTAAAGTATTTATAAATTTATTTTTGTTTTTGTTAAAATGCTAGGCTATAGGTGTTTACCCTATAGTAGTACTATACCTACAGGCTGAATATTCCGTGGAATATTC